>VYZP01063485.1:0-11954 GCA_013400635.1 Hypocryptadius cinnamomeus
GCAGAGCACTATCTCTGCCTGTGTAAATTAATTAAACCCAGTGGCACTAACACAGTTTATTACAGTGGAGGACTGAATGAGACAGCACCAAAAGGGTTGTTTCTTGAGCTATTAAAAAACCCAAACCCTTACAAACTAATCAGTGCTATGAAAGATGTTGATAGCTTACCTACCTGAAGCAATATACCGAGAATTTCAAACAACACCACACTCCCCACTTAAATTTGCTCTCTGTGGTGCATTTATCATAATCATACTTTGCAGTCTAAAGCTCTCCATACATATAAAAAAAAAAATCACTGTGAGGAATTTACTCAATGGGGACTTTTTATTTAATACTGTCTAAACCAATTGTGTTTTCATAAAAGCAGCCACTCACTTCAAGTCCAGCAAAAACTTGATAGGTTTTAGTTATAAATTAACCAGAAGATGCTATACCATGAGGCTATAATTACATGTTTTAAGTCATTGGAAATGCTAAACAAACATAATTTGTATCTTAATTCAAAATATTAGGCAAAATTAGGACATCTGATTTTGCAGTACTTTGCTGTGCAACTATCATTTTAATATGTGTTTTTTATGTACAGAATGCACAGCTGGGTTTTGTTGACTGAGCCTTATCCATGTGTCACTGGAAACCTCTCAGTTTACCAGAGGGCAGAAAATTTGCACAGCTTTAATCACCTAAACTAAATTTTCAAAATACCTGAATACCAAGAAATTCAAGTATTTCTCAGAACAACAGTTTAGAAAAATAAATTAAAAAAAAACAAACCAACCTGTGAGCATTTCTCTCAGTGCTTTTAGGCCTTTTTTTTTTTTTTTTTTTGTTTTGAACAGGNACCTTTTTCTACATGTTTTTTAGCCTTTTTTTTTTTTTTTTTGGTTTGGAACAGGCTGCTAATATCTAGAAAATTGACATTATTAGAATTTTGTAAATAACTCTTCCATGATTGCAAAGATCAACACTCAAGTTTTATTCTAATTTCTAGAATCACTCTAAATATGCATCATCCTTATTGTGCAGTTGAACAGGTACCTTGGAGTCACTGATAGGCCATGCTAATCATTTATCCTTGGAGAGCAATGTTAAAACTGTGTTCAGGAAGTTTCCTGATAACGAGGCAAAGAAAGAAAACAAGTGAACAAACTTTTCCCATTGCTGCACCCATTTTGGAGATCCAAGGTCAGGATCCTGTTTGAGGACAAATACTCATCATTTGAGCTAGATGGAAGTGAAAGCAGCTGTTTCTAGAGCTGTTTTGAAGTAGTTACAGGCTTGATTTTGTTTTATTCCACTTTTCTCTACCTTTCTCAAAGTAGAACATTTCACAAACCTACATAACAATGTAAACTGCCTAACAGCAGATTAGAGAATGTAGTCAGCAGTTCTCCAGCAACACAGAAGATAAGGTATGTGCACAGTGTTAAAAACACACTCCTTTGAAAAGGACTCCTTTTGAAGAGTCATCTTCCACTGTTCAAACAACTCTTCTATAAATGAAAGCAGATTCACTGCATAAATTCAGATTTTTCTTGCTACAAACTCTTGCCTTTAATCTGATGTTCTTTAGGAAGTGGCCTATCTGTCAGCCTTCATTAATTGTGCCATAAAATAAGGACCATCCACCAACAGAAGCCAATTTAATTTGCTACAACTGCTTTGCAACAGGGGTAAACACTGCAATGGTAGCTGGCAGACACTGACTCCTCAGGAGACCAGTATCACAATTTATTGATCTAAGGAGTTAATACTGACAGAGAAAACCTTCAGTGGATATTAGAGCTAGAGATCCAATAAATCTTTATAATAACTGAAGAAAAGACAATCTGTGTACTTTATAGCTTTGTCTAAGGGGTAGTGGATGAGTGTTGAAGTGACTTTCAGAGTGATAGTTTTAGTTGTATCATAAGTTATGTCAGGAAATATCATTTTATAATCTAGAAGTTGAGTAGAACTAGGAAATTAAACAAGTGCAGTCAGCAAGCTCAGTAGTGACATTTTGATATACTGAGGGTAATCAAAGACCTGCAAATGGATTTATTAATGGGTTTGCACAGTATTCTTATGAAATATTGTACTTAAATATCATTATCCCATTTTATCCATGGAAGTGAAAAAGAAGAGAAAGTGATTTGCTCAAAGCTATGAAAGGAGGTTAAAAACAAAGACAGAATCATCCAGTTATTCATCCAGGGTGTGCAATGCTCTCCTACACACTTTTGGAGTGCTCTGATTTCTGTAATTTCTGTATTATTTAATGTCATGAAGAGGTTCTGCTAATACACATACTTCCTGCAAATAAATTTCCTATAAAAAACTGAGGCCAGAAAAATGAAAATTGGTTTAGATTAAAGAAAATAGTAGACACACAATAAAAGCTTTCACCTCCCACCCTCTATCAGGTTTGAGTAACATCCCCCAACACGCCCCATCGCTCTCACTAAGAACAGAGTGAAAGCCTCCTTAAAATGTGTTTTGTAATATCAATGGATACAATTCAGGTGATTATTTATAAATCCATGTCACATCTCCTTCCTTAGAAAATGCAGCTAAATATCTTACTAATTACTACTGCATGCAATTAACAGCTGAGACATTTAAGTATTATTTTCCAGTATTTGCCTGGAGCTTTCTGCTCCCATAGCTAGGAAGGCTGCATGGGTCTTGCATCTGACCTGAGTTATTGTAGCTCCCATTGCAGGGGTGAAGCTTAAATTACAGCTGCTACTGTGTCTTGCTACTTCTTTTTATGCTTCATGAGGTAGAGACGGCCGGGGAAGGTTTCAGTGGTTCAATTACCTACTGATTCTCAATCAGCAATTAGTATACAGGCACACAGATTAGTCCTGATTCCTCTCACAATCTCAGCACAGCCAATCACCTGGGGAAGTTGGGAAATTCCAGCTCATAAAAGATAAGATACTGATCTGTCACTTAGCAGTATTTGTACATCCAGAACTGTTTGTTTTTTTTTTTAAGAAGAGTCTGAGTTTTCAGGAAGTCTCTTAAATCTAATACTTCGCACAACATTTTTTTTCCACCAAGGAGGGTTTCGTATGAATAATATTTTGTTGACTGTTACGTATTTCCACTTGAAAAAATAGCTGAAGAGATGCTCTTTCAACCTTAAAATTAGGCTAAATCAATTATAAAGCCCATAACCAGCATGTAACATAAAGCATACATGGTTTGTTGAAAGGCTACTGTGTTTGAAACAGTTTAGATTCAGACTATATATACACTGTTTAATATTTAATATAAACTTAATTTACTCAAATATTTAAATTTACCAAGTTACCTATCTCTCTTCTCTTTATATTAATTGCAAAGTGTAAGAACACCAAAGCACAAATTACTATTATTATCTCTGTTTTTCAGTTTCTAAAATGGCAATACGAAATTCCTTAGCATAAATATAAGTTGGTAGCTAGGACAAGGACAACACTTTGATAAAGGTTTTGAAATTTGTAAACAAAGTAGAATGCTGAACTATTGAGAATGGGAGGTTGTTGGTTTTACAATTCAGTGCATACAAAGTGGGGAAAAAAAGTCTGTTTTTATAAGCACAGAAATATCACACTTCTTACAATAGACAATGACATATATGTCATTACATAACTAATGCATTTATTTAACATCAAATCTATCTTCCTTTCTGCTCTTTATTTTCACCTGGATTTTGTCTTGCTCATCTGTCTTTTCTCCCTGCTTTCCTCCACAAAACCCATAATAAACAGAGACACAAGTTTCCTTGTCAGACAACTTCCTGCCACAGAGAGGTTACATGAAGGGTCCATTAATATGTAGGAGAAAACCATTTTTACCTTCCCAACAGCAAATTCACTGCAAGTTCATCTCTAAAAATCCCCTTCACTTCTGTTGCAAGCAGAATCTAATTTCAAAACTAATTTGGACAATGACTTTGGGGTTAACGTCTCTTTGAGAGAAGACCCGGGGGATCATCAGTGACTGTCACTTTCTCAGTTGGGACTGCTACCATGACACATGATATTAAATGCAACTCCAGTCATATTTTTATCCTAATGAAAACCAGGGGGTTGCTTTCACAGATGCAAATGCTTTGTTGACAACACAGTGGAGAACTGATTTCCTTAAGCAAAACTCTACTCCCTCTTCAGTTTCTATTGTTTCTTTCATACTTCATTGACTATACTATCCAGCCTTGACATTTTGTTATTGTATATTCCTCCCTAATAATATCATATAAAATCAGCTTTTTCTGCTCTTTCAGCAGGCAATTGAGAGAACCAAGTGCTCTCCAGGGATTTTAATCTGCAGGCTGTCTATTTCAATTGCTTTTCTTTCCTTGCAGGAGATCTTTCAAATGTACACTTTTTTTTTTTTTCTCAAACTGCTTTCAGCTTTGTAAAAAAAAAAAGATGGTTGTCTCTCACAGTAGGTTCAGTGTGGGTTTTTTAAACTCTAGTCACAAAGACACTTTCTTTCTCCAAAGCCTGCATCACAGCACTCACAGTAACTACCTGATACTCCACACCACAATCATAACCTTAATCTGAAAGAAAATGTCTGGTCGGCATCCACTCAAAGAAGAGGCCGTCAGCAGAGAACCTCTGGGCTCTCTCAAACTTGTACGTCTTCCCTGCATAGAGATCCACTGTTTTCCTGCACTTCCACATAAAACACTTAGAACAGAACTAATCAATTAATCAAACTGAGAAGGGTCAAATCAGAGAACAGCATTGACTCCTCTCCCTCCCTTACACACACAGGCATGTTATGCATCATTACATAATATAACATACCGGGACCAAGATACAAGGTGGATCTAAAAAGGACCAGATATCAACACAAACAATAAATGCACCTACCATTACATCAAAGAGGACAAAAGTATAAACAGAATATACATTTATTTGCTGCTGGATATAGGGAAGCAACTGTCTTGATGGGTTAGGAAAAAAATGCTCCCCAAACCAGGTAGTTCTCCAAGTTCCTCTGAAGTACCCCCAGATGGCCACTGCTAAAGCCTCACATGGATTTAGATGCCAGTTTCAGCACAACAGTTCCTATGCTCACAATTCACTGTTCTCCATGAAGCTCTGAAAGATGTCTGTGATCTCCTTACAACCAGTGTAATGTCTTTTTTTAGTCTACAAAAGACACGATTCCTTCAAGACAAAAATCTATTTGTACTTGCTATTAATGAGTATCTTGAAGGCACACATTTTAACACGCACCTAACTCACATCCAAAAACTACACATGCTTTACTGTCCAGTATATCCCTTTGCCCATAAGTACACAGGGATATAGGTGGTATCTCATCCAATATTTTGATCAGTTAACTGACTACGGTTTCCCTGACTTAAAGTGCTTTCATCAAAATGAGGGCAATGTTTCATAACATTGACACAACTCATTTTTTAGATCTGAACACAATGAAGCCAACCTGACTTTCATTAATAATTTTCTGCTAAACTGTCAGTTGTTTCCTAAGTTTATTTTGCTTTGTAAGCATCATGGACAACGTTGCCAGAATTTCACTACTATGTTTTAATCTGAAGCTATGTTTTATTTTTCTGTGATTCCCAAAAAAGATTAAGATGTCTTCAATTGCTATGCATTTCATTGAGGTTTTAACAAGCTATTTTGCACTTCCTAAATGTTGTGATTGCAATTATTCTCACTTCTTCATCAGTTCTCAGAAGAGTTTTTACAATTTCAGTATGGAACCACTCCTGACAGGGTATTTTAACTTATTTAGATGCAGAACTTCATTCTCAAAACTATCTTGAATTACCCAATAACAGCTTAAAGGAAACATTTTAAACATCTGTACGTATCTGCTACTAAATCAAGGAAGACAGGCTGGGTGTTTTCTTCACACTACATAAAAAGAAACAAGTGTCATTTTACCATTTGAAATACGTTTTTCCTGGCTGCAGCACTTCTTCTGTATAATGTTGATAGAAGTAAAAGCTAAAAAATTAGTGAGTTTTGCTATGTTATTTGCTTCACAGTGTTTTCAGTAGTAATGACTTTTGAAAGTTGAATTTATGTGGCCTATATATGGCAATATTTCATCTTCTAAATGGTAGAAATTCAGATTACTACAGACATTTTCTAGAATGCTAAGCCCACTTTTTAGTTTAACAAACAGATTCCACAGTGGAGTTGGTCAAGGCAGAAAATTGCAAGAAAATTCCTTGAATTCAAGAAAAATTCCTTGATTTTGTAAAAACGTGGTATGCTGAGTTCTCACCTTAACACAGCAGCTTTCATTCTTAAAGGAAGGATTAAGGGTAAGGCACAACAGGAACTTCAACTCCCACCCTATCAGAAGGTTCAGCAGAAACCACCCCAGCTGCAGTCCTTCCACAGTCCTTCCAGCTCCACTTGTTCTCCTTTCTACTTTCCAGTGCTAAACAAGATTTTCCTGTGCTGAGACCCCAGAGCTGATGCAGCCCTGCAGGTGGGGTCTCACCAGAGCAGAGCAGAGGGGCAGAATCCCCTCCCTGCCCTGCTGCTTCGGATGCAGCCCAGGATATGTTTGGCTGTCCGGGCTGTGAGTGCCCACTGCCAGCTCATGTCCAGCCTCTCATCCCCCAGCACTCCCAAGACTGCCTTCAAGACTGTCTGCTCTTCCTTACCTCTTAGTTTGCTTGCACAGCATCTCTTATTGTAATTTCTTCCACTCCTGCACCCATTCCAACACCAATACTAGCCCTGTAGTGACATCCATCTGAACCTGAAAGCATTCCCACCTTCTCTGCCTTTCTCCCTTCCTCTGGCCAACATCCATCCCTTTCAGGCAGTATAGAGGCTAATTTGTATATTAAAATACATCTAATACATCTAAAGTATATATCATGTGTGTGTGTATATATATATATATATATATACTTAGATACAAAAAAATTACTTTAGAAATCCTTCTGTAGCTGCTATACAATTAGTTTGCGACTGAAAAGATACATACACAGTGAAGCTGGTCAAATACTGAATGTGTGAAAAAGTTGCAGGGTTTTGCTACAAAAAACCCTTTTTTTGCAGTTTTTTTTGCTATAAAAATCCTTAATTTTGACACAACTTCTCAGCCTCAAGCTCTGTGAAGTCTGGGGAGGCCAAGCTGCCCTGCTTAAGAAACTGATACCATTTGCAAAGGAATAGAGGAGTTTTTAAAAGCCGCTGTACTAGTACTTAGGCATTGCGTTAAAATTATTATTGTTATTTTTAGAGCCCTCAGCTGAGCATTTTTTTTCATTTCTATGTTTTTCGATAGAATTATATACTAAATTTGCTGAGCTATCTGAACAGCATTTTATAAAGCCATTAGCAATAAAATATTCATTTTTCATTTATATTACGTCCAGGAATACAAATGAGCATAATTTCTTCCTACCCTTCACCATTAATAGGGGAACCAGGGTGACAAATTGAACACACCTTTCACATTCATTTAACTACAATAAAATATAAAGAGCCTTTCAAATGAAAAACAATTTAAAAATAATAATACTATCTGTTTTCTTTGGAAGTATTGTTACAGGGATCTCCACTACTGTATTAATATATTTTATTCTTTTTTTTCTAGTTCTGTAATTTCACAAAGCAAGGTTAAGGTGCTGGCTCAGTCATCATGTGATAAATCAGTATTCCTTGCAACAGCTTTGGTAAAACTACAAAAATAAATCAGCAGGAGACAAAGGAAATGAGGAGACATGTTAACAAACTCCTAGGCTTGTGCTACAGGCTAGGAGTTTATCCATACTCCCATTATGCCACGGAGCAGTTGGCACTCTGGCTTATCTGATGGCAGCCTCCCTGCACGGCTCCAGCAAGTTACTTTTATCTGCTCCTTTTCCCCTCACTTCCACCACTATGATTTTAGCTCTCAGCAGCTGCCACTGAACGCAAGAATCTCTGTAGGCTTCTGTTATGGCAAAAACAGAAGCTTTCCTTGGCAGAGTTTTTGGATCTTTCCCTGCCTGGCACCATAGAGGTGCTGGCAGGTGCTAACACCTCCTGGCTGCTGCACGGAGGCCCTGTGGTTGTCACTGCTGCCATCCCACTTGCAAGCAAAAGCTGGTTTCCCGTCTTCTTCCTACAAGCCTCAAGAACTCCAAAAGAAACTGACATCCAAAAGCACATAAAACAATCCCCTAAGAGACCACAGGTAGGAGAAATACCCTGGGTTTAAATGAAGTCCACCAGCAGAGCTGGCCTGAAAAGCCCAGCTCACAATTATTCCTGTTGAACTCCAGCTCTTATCTTACTGCTGCTCTCAACACTTCAGGAGTGAGAAGTTCAACACAAAAATTTCACCACTCTGCTTTGTCATGCCTCTTAAAGCTGGGGCAATTTACTGTGGCTGCATCAGCTATTGCATACAAAGAAGACTCTTGAAAAGGAGGTTGCCCAGAGAACAGAGGGTTTTTGCTCTGCAATACGAGAAACAGATAAAACAAAACAAACTTAAGCACATACACCGAAGATGCAAAAAAATACCTGTGGAACATTTTTAACAGAAGAAATCAATATTGAGGAAATACTAAAATCAATCCCCCATGCCCATCTATTTTATTGTAGCCTTCAGTTAATGGCCAGAGACCTTTTTTGCCCTAAGTCCTGCAACAATCAGAGCACATGATGATGGCCTTTAAAAGCTTCTCAGCATTTTTTTTAACACACAGGACTCATATTGCAGCACTGGGATATTGCAAAGGGTCTGGAAGCTGCCCACATATGATCAGAAAAAAAATCTGCTGCCAGGTTTCAATCATTTCTAGTCTAATGCCTCCATTTCTTTCACTCAGTTCTGATTACTCTTCAGTAGTATGAAGTCTAAATGGTTCCTGTATTAAAGGGCAATGGACAGCTGCCCAGAAGCAGTTTCAATCCTTCTCCTAAGCAGAGACATGGAGCTCAGTACCAGCTCTGGAAACTCTTACATAAAACAAAACCCCATTAATACACATTTTTAAAAAAGAAGAATTGGCATATTTCACTACTGGCTCTCAAAAACAAGATATTAACAGTGAACACAAATAACTTTTACATCACTTCTAATTTGCTTGTTTTCTGCAAATTAGACTGTCATTGCTAAAATGCAGCAAAAAAACCCAAAAAATAAAGCCATGATGTAGCTTTTTGATGCAAGCAAAAATCCAACAGAAAATTCTCATCATTTAAGTATGGTTTTCCTGAAGGAAAGCAAAAATTCTCACAGGATTCTTGCTGAATGCTTTAGAAAGTTTTTAGGCGTATACCTGAAGTAAAAATACTATGTTCAAGGATGCTACTTGCAGGTATGTATTTTTCAGAGAATTTCTACAAAATCACACAAAAAAACACCATTAACACGATTAATTTTCATCTGTTTACTGCAAGTTTCCTAAAACAGAAGTAGCTTGTTTTCACAGCGTCACTGGTGTTTTTTAAATGCCACTAGGATCTCAGCTGCAAGGTGTGACAGACACACTGGAAGGACAGGACGCCATCCAAAGGGACCTGGAGAAGCTGGAGAAGTGGGCCCAGGGGAACCTCATGCAGTTCAAGAAGGCCACATGCAAGGTGCTGCACCTGGACTGGGACAACCCCTGGTGGCAACACAGGGGGGTGAAGCAATAGAAAACAGAAAGGTTGAGAGAAGTGGGTTTGTTCAGCCTAGAGATGGCACCAGGGAGACCTCACTGCAGCCTTTCAGGACTTGAAGAGGGTCTGTAAGAAAAATGGGGACAGACTTAAGCAGGGGCTGTAGCCATAAGACAAGGGGTAATGGTTTTAAACTAAAAGAGAGTTGATTTTGGCTTAGATATAAGGAAGAAGTTGCTTACGGTGCAGGTGGTGAACCACTGGAACAGGTTTCACTGAGAGGTGGTGCCCCATCCCTGGAAACATTCAAGGTCAGGTTGGATGGGGCTCTGAGCAACCTGATCTAGTGGAAGATGTCCCTTCAACTCATTGCAGGAGATAGGACTAGATGACCTTTAAAGGGTTTGATTTGTTGCTTTTTTTGTTGTTATTGTTTCTTGGACACAGGTTATCACAGAATTCCAAATCTTCAAAAAGACAAGCACAGGCCTTCAACAGATTTATGCAGCAGTGACTTATGCCCAACAGTCACAAACTTAAGTTACTGATGTTCCTGTTCTGCAAGCCTTTTCAAGCAGATGAAGGGTACTGCCTGCATGAAGTGTCATATATAAATGGGGCCTGAAATAGTGAATAATAAAGTTCAATTTATGGAATCAACAGCAGTGGAAAAATACAAGGAAAAATTATGCAGGGAAAAAATGTAAAAATGCAGAAATGCATGAACATCAAAATAGCATCGATAACTTTGTTTTCTATTTTCTGTTTCAAGCAGTATGATCACTTATGCAGTCTAATTTGAATTTATTTATAAAGAAAGCTGATTAATGCTTTATAGTATAAATGAATTCAAATTTCAATTCTTATGGTAATTTAAATACTTTTCAAGAGAAACATGTTTTTCTTCAACTGCTTCTCATTTAAATCTGTGCCTCAGGTGCACAAATTTAACCTTTATCTTACACCACTTGTATAAGCAAGGCTAAATTAATCTGTAAGCCAAAACCAGCCAACTCTTCCAGGACTGAAGAATCTTCTCCCCCATGGACTGTGCAGGCAGGGAGCTACTACTGCAGTTAGTCAGGATATGAACATACACAGAGAATGATCTGTTCTCATCTAACTTTCCACAGGAAAACTCTTCACACAATTGCTAGTTTGAAATACAACCAAACTATTTCAAAACTGGAAGAAACCCACTGCTCTGTAAATGCAAATCGTAACTGTGCAATAAGCACCTCCTCTGGATAAAACCCAATTTTTTTTCCCCCCTTCATGCTTTACATTTATAAAGCAAAATAGGGAAACTGGAGATTTGCAAAGGTCAAAGCCTTTTGTACATCATCATGCAATTCTCCAGCTAAGAGTACAGCATTCTTAACAATTCAGCCTAAGGTTTGCTGAGTGATTATTATCAGAATAATTTCTAAAAATAGCATCAATTGCTAGATGCTGTGAGGAAAGAGAAAAGGGTGTGATTGCTGAAAAACAAGCCTGAAAAAAGGAACTTATGTCTTTTGTGCTTATTTTGACACAATCTTTTCAGCATTTGACTTGCTGAATTTCAGCTGCCTACACAAAGGTACATCACTCATTTGATATATTATGTTTAAAGAAAGCGTTCCTTATTTTTACATGTTTTGTGAAATATGGAGTCTCAGGGTTTTTTTATCCTAAATATACTAAAGAATAAAATTCAACAGCATTCTAAGTGAAAAATAATAAAATACTGTGTTTCCATAGAAGTCTTAGAAATTGAGGACAAAAGTCACATCTCTCAGATTTCAAGAGTATATTAAATACTGGCAGTAATTTGCATAAGGTATAGTATTATTTTTCATGCATTAAAAAGTCAAAGAACAAATCTGAAAAAAACACACACTTCTCAAAAAAATACTTGCCCTACAACTCAATCAAGAGCTATAAAGAATTGTCTACTTTGTGTTTTTTCTTGATGAAGAATAGGTGGGAGCAGGCTTCCAATGCTTCATGATTGTCTTGTGAAAACAAATCACTTCTCATATGTGTTTTTGAAGGCCAGCAGACAAGAACAGAGACATTTTGTTTCTGGTTGCTAGGGGATACAGAAGACCATTTTCACACAGTGAATCATCACTGCATTTGAAAAATGGCATTAGCAGGAATTTCACCAATGTGCAGATGTCTTTTTCTCACCTTCAGTGATCTTGCAGTGACCTACAGTCCTGGTGTTGGATGAGGTACTTGGGGGGTTTTAATAATTTTCACTAATTATCTATCCCCATGGCCTTTACAAAGAATATATTGCCACTAGTACATCCAAAACGTAGAAGCATGATTACACAGGGGCTGAAACACTTCTTTGGAACAAGTTGTGCAATCCACTACCTATT
>VYZP01063488.1:817-12648 GCA_013400635.1 Hypocryptadius cinnamomeus
CTGGAGAGAAACAAGGGAACAGTCCCAGAAAGCAGGAGTTATGGGTTCAAGCCAAGATCTGTATCCAATCTTCTGTGCTCTCTTGCACACATCACTTTGTAATTCTGACCATTTTCCCAAACAAACCTTAACCTCTACATACCTGTTTAGACTGTAAAACTCCTCTTGCTCTGTAGACACACAATGCTGAGCAGAAACAGATTCTTAGCTCAGTTTGTGCCCTCACCTGTTATTCCAAACACTATCAATATTAAATATATCTGAATTTATAAAACCAGCCCAGACTCTGACTTGGCTGTGTAAAATCTGCCCCTGACTCAGCAATAAAAAAAATACACCTGACAAGCCTTGAATCTGCATCTGCCTAGGTTTGCACAGACTCCATGTAATGGATGTAACGGATGTAACTGCACATGAAATGTTACAATGACAATAAATACACATAAATCTACTAAACTGATGAGCATTCACTCAGACCTGATTTATGATGACCTCAAGAGCAACACCAAGCTGCATTTTCATCCTTAAAGGTGAAAAGTAACAGTTTTAAAGGACATGAAGCAACACAGAGAGCCATTTCTCTTCCGAGCCCTTGAGAAATATTTCCAGCGTGATTCTGCCCATCAATACAAAAGCACTGCATGGCATCCAGAACTCCAGGAGGTAAAAAGCACCATCAGCTCTGCCACAGGAGGGACAGGAACATAATCTCTGCACCACGGTAGGAAAGGTGCTATCCAGTACCTGAGCAGAGACTTACAGGAGAACCCCACACCCCCCACAGCTACCCTGGAGCACCCCTGCAGTAAAGTGAGCAGCTCTGCACTTCAGCCTCATATAGCCAGGCAGGAAATCTCCAAAAGTTCTGAACCAGAGCTGGCTTTCATCCAGACAACACAAAGGAACACAAGCTCTCATCTGCCCGTGCCCATTCAGGCAGGCATGGCTAAAGAAATGCCATGCACCCACAGTCAGTTTGGGAATCAGCCTCAAGGACTCCTGTACCCCATCCTGTTCCCACACCAGCAGCTCTCTCTGCTAATCACATGCAAGTTTATGCTGCCAGTGTTTAAATGGGCTGAATTGGTTCTCTGAGTATTTAATAAATATTGCCTGCTGGCATAAAATGGATTGAAGAGCTGGAGTTCTGAAAGAGCCAAACACCCCTTTTGGCACCTTTGCTCTAATGATGCAACTGTGTCTGTCAGTCTCTGCCAGTCTCAGCAGACTGGCATTAAAGTGACACTTTGCACAGGAAAAAGGAAATAAACAGATTATGCTCCATCTGAAGCATAAAAAGTGTGATTTTATTAAAAGCCACCAAATGCAACTTCAAACAGCAGTGCATTGTATTCTGTGATTCATTTGCAAACTATTGCCAAGCAATAAAATCTGTCGTTGTGAAGTATTTTTATTTTAAATAATATGTGGAAATAGATTTATAATTGTTTTCTTCTAGGAGGAAAAAGGAGCTCTGATAAGTAGGCTACCTAGTAAATTACTAATCCTCTTCAAATATGGCTAATAGTCTGGTTTGTCAACATAGCTTAACAGAGATGGACATGAAGCGTGTCTGATTTTCCTAGCCACAGTACTTTCAGAAATGGCAGACGTGTTTTTCTTCCCTTTTCCTACTGAGAAGCAGATGTACCGTAGGTCATGGCAAGATCCTGGGCATAAGCACAACTAAGTTTTGATGTTGAGCATTGTTAGCCTTCCTGGCTTCTCCCTGCCCTGGTCCATGCCCTTGTGAGGTAATTGTAATACTAACTCCCGCAATAAATATTAATTAAGTTCAGTTTTTAAATTCCTCATTGTTACACAATCTCATAAAATAAAAACAAGCACAAGCAACCACTAAATTTTGGCTACTTGCTATAAAAGGGACTTTATAACATGGCAGATTTTTAGCCTTTGTTCAAAAGACAGCTTTGGAGATTTTCAGCATGACAAATAACTCAATTTTTTCAGTGCACAGTGTTTTTGATAGAAGACTGACCCTCAGTCATGTCTCTTTTCTGGTCTAAAGGGCAGTGCAATGGGCTGGGACCCAGGTGATTTTTGCCCTATTTTCCCCATTTTAATGTCACCCTGAGGATTATCACTTTACTTCTGCATGCTGTGGTCACCATCTGCGAAATTCAGGTAGAGCTAAAAAATTCCTTTGTGAAGGAATGAAATTACCCCCCAAATTTCCCCCTCCAAATTACTACAGAGAGGTTAGGTCCTATTACCCACATTGAAAAAAAATGGAGTCAACATTTTTGTTCCAACTATATAACGGAAAGACCAATTACTCTCCAACATACACATATGCATTCATTTTACCAAAAAATTAAGTGTAATATAAAGACCCCTCAGGTACGTTTAAGGAATCAGAAGGAAGATAAAATTAAATACTATCTAATGAATAGTCTTCTTTCATCATTATTAGATTCTCAGAAATATCATCCTAAGCTTGTTTTCTCTTTTTATGTTCTTCTAATGGCACATTTAATAGGCATTAAGGACAAAATTTCACAAACCTAACTTGCAGTCTCCAATGGATGAAGCTGAGAACCTTTATTACAGCTTAATAAATTGTTAATATTCAAGATAAATAATGAAATAACTACTGTCATGTAACCCCCTACTAACCATTACACAAGTATGTTTTCTGACAAAATTTCAGCTTTTTACTAAAACATATAGCCCCTATGCTGGCAAAGGTAATATTTCTGATATTACTATTTCTAATAATAATTTTAAGATAAAAGCTTTTTTTTTTTGCCTAAGAACTGTTATGTTTCATTTGAACAAAACACTCTGAAGCTGCATCCACTTGTTTTGCACTGCTTTACATTTGTTAATTAATGTAGTAGAGAAGTGTTACACGATTACTCTGAGGCAGCTTGGGCACTGCTTTACATGGAGACATACAGAAGCCAACCTACACCCATGAGCATGGTTATTGCCATCCAGGACTGGCCTTCAGAATTCCCTATCAAAGTCAGCATTTTCATACCAAAGACTCATTCTGTAGCAGCTTCCTGGTGGCAGATATGTAATTCCACACTGAGTACAGTGCATTTTCTTCAATATTACAAGCTCATTTGAACCTGCACATCTAACTTCCCTTCAAACTAACACTTGAAATGCCCATCAAAACATGTTGCAATTTTATGAAACTCCAGTGCAGTCCCATTACTCACTGGCATGTTTCATCCCACTCTCCGTCTCCTATTTTTAATATTTCATTTTGGAAAACAAATGCAGACATTTATACATTGTGCAGTCCCATGACTGCAGTATTGCTATTGATTTCTTATGTGACAAACCAAACACATATACACAGCAGGATCTGGGCTGGTGTAATGATTTCTGAAAAAAATCCACTTTTCACTTTATTAAGAATGTTGGGGAAATAGCCTGGTAGTTTTATACAGGATACATTAAAACTGGAAAATAAGGCTCACTCAGTTACAGCTTTGTTTCTATTGCTAAGCTGTCTTCTCTTCACCCAGAACCTGATTTGGAACTCCTTTTGGGTGGCTGCAAAAGCCCAGCCAGAATCTGGGGAATCCTCACTATTCAAATTTATCATTTTCGCTGGTGCTAAGAAGAAACTACTGAGGTGCTACATCAAAACCAACCAACCAACCAACCAATCAGCCAACCAGCACATCACCATCAACAACAAACCAACACAAAACCAAAAAAAACTCCTGCTTTGTTTCCTCCTGTCTCTGTCGTGACATGTTTTTTAATACACCAGGATGCTTCTTTCTTTTTCATGAGGGCAGTTATTGTTTCATTATAATCTTGCTGCTGTCCTAGCAACCTGATTAATGTAAGCACATTTTTACTTTAGGTTCTTTGTGTTCAAGATGAAGCAAACTGTGACAGATGCTCTAAAAATGGTTAAATAAATAATTTTTTCCAGTATTTTCATGATTTGTCCTGAGGCATTGTAACATCTCAGACTGTCAAAACATGAGCCAGGTCTCAAGGTTCCATTCATATCAATGAGAAATAAAATGGGAGTTAACAAAGGTAAAAAGATGAGCTTGAAAGCTTTCTAGTAGAACAATCATTTGGATGATAAAGAGATGTGAACTGGGAATTCCTACAAGAGATAACTGAAGAAAGGAATGTTTTATCAAAGGCAATTTTTCTTCTACTTCTTTATAAGAGGCTGGCAAAAACAAACTCAAATCTGCTTTAAAGTGAACATCCTATGACCTGTGATGTGAGTTTTACTGTGTTCTCATTCAGTCAAAATGTCCTTCAGAATAGGCAAGATCTGGATTTTTTTTAATGTAAAACAAGCAAGCAAACAAAGCATTGAACCCAGAGTTCTTTATACAAGGAGAGGAGGGTGATGTTCATCTTTAAGCAAAGAAAAAAGGACAAAGGGATGGGAAGCAAACATTTACCCATATTCTAATGAACATTGAGCATGTGACACATCAAAAGCCTGTAGATTTTTAAAGGAATTATAGAATTCACTGAGAGCTTTTAATTGGATATACTGAGAGCATTACACGTTTCTTGAGAACACTGTAATTGCATATGTAAATGTTCTGAAGTGTATTGCCATGGGGGTATGCCCTCTGTGTGTCCAGCTACTAGGCAACAAATACTGGCCAGGGCACCCTTTAGCATAGTGGTTTGGAAACCACACGGTGCACCTGGTGGTCAGTAAAGCTCAGGGTCTGAATGGAAATACACTACTGCAATTTTAAGAGCTTCCAGTATCCTACGACATAACACAGTACACACTAAGGAAAAAGCAAACTGAGCTCTCATGCCTCTTTCATAACTTCCAGGTGGAAAAAGGCCAGAACCTCTTTCCTAGGGCTTTTCTTGGAACAAGCACAGATGTCTGGCACAAAATGTGCATTTGTGTTTGTACCGGATGCCAAGCTGAAGCTCAGCTTTTCTCGATTTCTCTTCAGCCACTCATCATACGGATGGTCAAGTAATTTCTCTCTCAAGAGCTCCTTTATCAGTTTAAGAACACCTGACCTCCGTTCAGCCCACAGATCCAGGAGGGGAAGCAGAGAAGCCTGCAACTTACAGGCTGAGCCCCATAGAGCCCTCATGCACAATGGGCAGCTGAGCCTCCAACACCCTGGGCACAGAGCCTGGCTGCTGTCCCACAGAGCCCCAATTTGAGTCACTCCGAGTGCAGCAGCAATGAAATCAGCACTCAAGGGGCTCCCGCTGCCTTCACAAGTGGGTGCGGCCGCGGTCACCAAAGTCATGTGCCAAACCCTTTTGTTGTCTGAACTGAAAACTGTGGCAGGAGAAGGAGTATTTAGGGACAACAGCACCTGAAAAAAAATGTGTGGAAGCAGTACCTACCACTACATTTTGTTCTGCTACTTGCAGTCCCTCTGTTAAAAAAGACGTAATTTTAACTTTCAGCAAATAATATGAGTAGAGCTAAAAGCTCCTGAAGCATTTCTATATTCCCAAGTGAAAGCTGCTATATTTAATTTCTTTTGACATAATATGCAAACAATTACAAACAATTATCGGATCCTGAAGTCCTAGGCAAAATGCCTAAAAAATTTGTATCTTCACTTTCAAAATAATTCAAATGCTGCATGCTGTATTTCAATATAGCAGACACCCCCAAAAATTTACTGTATCAGGCTTAACTAGAAGTTACCATTAAGCACTAAGGATTGAAATAAAAACCTACAGAGCAATTGCTTGCAATAAAATCTAACAAAAAAATATAAAAATACTACCTTTTACCTATCTATATAATTCACAGAACAAGAGCTGTGTTAACAATGTCAAAGAAGTAATTTGAAGAAATCTTTAATTAAAAATTCCTAACCATATAGAAAATAGTAAAATAACTTTCCTAACATTTTATTAAAAGCTCCAAGTGAATTGATAGATTGAAATCCAGTCAAATATCTAAGCAGACTGTAAAAGCCACTGCACATTTTAATAAAGGTGTCACCAAAATAGTGTAATACTCTTCAATATTTCAACATAATATCTTGATTGCAAAATGTCTGAGTTCTTCCCACAACTCTGTGGAGAGTCAAAAACTCACCCTCCCATCCCTTCTTCCTATTAAAAATCCACCCAGATAATTTGATTTTGAATAAAATCCCAGAAATTCTTCTGAAAAGGATTGAATCGTTATGCGGAATTGCAGACAAAATTGAAGATAATTGATTTTTATGCATGGAAATTTAAATTAAGGCAGTTCATGTTTAAAGTGACAGAATAGAAGTGTGCCTTTTGAGTTAACACTATGCAAAATTCAGCTCTGATTACACTCATCCAGATTTATATAAGGGGCCAGCCTAAGCTGGGGCATGAAGCAAAATTGAAGTTTGGGGGATAAAGCAAAACTGAAGTTTGCCACAACATTTCACATCCTCTCACATACCAAAACCTATGCTGGCAATTACAAAAGCAAGAATTTTGCTTGAAGATTGCTTCCTGCTTCCTATTCATTCTGATTTCTGTGTGAGTTTTAATATTATATGTGAGTTTTAATATTATATATACAAGAATTAAAAAAAGAAGGAAATATTTTCCCCAGAAAAGTTCAGACTGTGTTTCATCATTTCAAAGTCCATTTTCCAGCCTTTACTGGGTGAAAATAATGAATTTAAGTTTAAAATATAAAACTGTGGACTAAAACAGAGTGTGACTGAATCCCTAAAACACCTCTCTGTTTGGACTATGGTAAAAAAAACATCACAGAGTATGGAGACACTCTTAGAGCGCTTAGAGCACTCTTAGAGATGGCCAAGTTACATCTATTCCCAAGGCATCTTTCCAGAACATTGTGCTGGTTTGCAGTGTGAAGTCTTGGTTAGTGGAGAAAAGGGCAGGAATTTTATGGAGACTTCAATGGAATGAGGTAAATCTAAAATATTCTCCAAGAGGTGTGTGTCAGGATGTGCTGGTGCGCTTCTAGCCCATGAGAAATAGCACAATGGTTCCTTCTCCTGTTGTACCTTCAGACTGCAGAATAACAATTTGGGCTTTTTTCACCAACGAAAAAAATTTAAAAGATAATAATACATTAATGAAACAATAGCACAAGCTTACCAAAATACTTAATTTATTCAAGTCTTTATTAAATACACACACACAATAATATAGAAGTAGGCACAAAACAATGCAGAATCAGAATGTTAATATTAAGAGAAAATACAGCAAAAATATTCCCAAAGCAAAACCACAAAATGTGTTTTTCATTCAGAACATTGATTAAACTGCTTTCCCTGACAAAATATTTTTATTCATTCCCATAAATATTTGAAATAGTCCATCACAAACTATTTCAACTACTGCTAAGAGTAAATGTACATTTGAAAGCTAAAGCAACATGCTGGCTTGCTATACTCATTTTATATAAGAGAAAGCATCCTTGCCAGCAACTTATTTCTTACTCTAACTCTTTCTGGAATATGACTTGTCCAGCAAAGCATAACAGCAGAGCTTTGAAGCAGAAGGAACAAGAGGAGCAAAAAATACTAAAACTGCTCCAAGGCACAGAAAATATGATACAAAAGCCAGTGGCATAATATCTGCACAATCCAGAGGATCAACAAGGCACAGAAATATTTTCTCGTGGTGCAGGGGTGAGCTGGAAGCAATTAGGGAAAAACAGCTCCTCAGTGCTACTTACAAACGTGAAGCAACAGTCACGACTAAAGCACAATGAATCGGTGCCTGCCACAGCTGCCATTTCCAAAGTGCCGCTCCAACAGTGGCTTGTGGAAGGAAGCCTAAGAGGGATAAATGTCTGCAGGAGCCCCAGGGATATGCAACTGCTCTACAGACATTAAAAATAGCAGAGCGGATTCCTGCTCTGACAACACGGCTAGCGGAAAGGTCCTTGGCCCCAAGTAAGTTACAAATGGATACTAAAAACCTGGGAAGCTCCTAAAAGTCTCACCCTGGGCTAGCCAGGCACATCCCACAGGCTCCTTGGCTAGAAGCTGAATGCTGATGAGCAAAACCAAGAAAAGGGATATAGTTTGAGGATAAAGCAGAAAATGAATTTGCTGAATAGAAAGCTGTGCCTCGCTTCCTTAATCCTTGCAGGTCAGGAGTAATTGCAGGGATTCCATAAAGCTCAATCACAGAGGGTACAGTGGTTAGATGGTCATGTCTTTGGCAGGCAGTGGTTCATATTAATAATGTTCCAGGCTTTCAAAAGCAGCCTGTATGTCTAAATCAATTACTTCCTGCAGCCCTTGTGTGCGGTAAGCAAGCAACGCTATCTCTTTTCTGAGATAAGGAAGCCAGAAGAAACTGAAATCGTTACAACAGGAATGTGAAGCGGACAGGACAAGGGTCCCATATTTCTTTTGTTTAGAGTTGTGCTTTGAAGAATTTCTCCAGCCTGTTTCTCTTTCTCCTTTTATGTTACTCATTGTTATCTCTTCAGATTTCAAAAAGTGAGTTAAGCACCAGAAAATGTGCAGAGCTGCTGAAAAACCACTAAAAGGGGCTCTGTAAGCCTTAAGAGTCCTACAAGAGAAGTGTTTCATGCTTTGGCCTTGCCATTTAAAAGGTCATCAGATGATATTTGCAAAGAAAAACATGAAAAACATGCAAAATGCAAGCTTTTCTTTAGAATGAAGGTTGATACTCAAACATGTATTTAAAGTAGTATCAATGTTGAACAAAACATTCAACACTGACAGTGATTTGATACTTAACACAATTTTATCCATGAAAAATAGTAAACTTGTTCTATTCATCCTCAAAATTACTTCAAGGGAGGCAATTTAATAATGAGGACAGTCTCTGTGGCTAGCCCAGGATAAGACTTCCCAGGGGGTTTCCCAGGTTTTTAGGATCTGTTTGTAACTTGGGGCCAAAGATCTTTCCACTAGCCTCCTAGAAGGAAGCAAGATGTGTGCTCTCTTGTTCTTTCATTTCTGAGCAGCATGATTTCCTTAGCACTCCCACTGGACACACCCATTCTTGCCCTTGCAGTTTATCCAAGGGTATCTTTACTAAAAAGCACAGTGGATTTAATTCCAGATCTACTGATGCTAATGGAAAAAATTCCCAAGTATTTTGATGAAACTCATCTGGTATTAATTTCCTGACTCACACTGCAATTTTGGTCATTATTTGGGGGAAAAAAATCAAAATCTGCACAATAATCTTTGTGACCAGATGGGAAAACTATTACACTACAGGAAATACATCTGGTATGGGGTGTCCATGCATGCAGTCTATAACTCAGGGGTTATAGAATCCTATATACTGTACAGATATGTGAACTAGTTAGAAGCAATCCAACTGTGCTAGTACAGGCATCTACCCAGTCAAGAGAGCTTAAAAGTAGCTCAGATTTCTGTGTGCTTTGTACAGTATGACGTGAAGCCATTTCCTCACTTGCAAAAAATATTTACATTAAATCCCTTTTATTATATGTAATCTTAATTATAATGTAAACATAATCTTATGCTACAACAAAGACTTCTAATTGGATGTTATAAGAAAGACTTCTTATACTGGTTTACTACAAATTCACTCCACCTCTTCTTAGTATCTGTTCTGTGCTGGCAGCAGATAACCAGGGTTTTTTTAAAGCAATAGGATTTACTAAAAGTGTCTCTCAGTCCAGCATGATTTCTACTTTAAGTCAGAGACCTACAGAAAGAATTGAAAGATGAGGACCTATTCCATACTTTGACAAAAAGCCATGCTAAAATTATTGATAAAACAATAGGAGAAAAATAAATCAAGAAATATCTCCAAAGTCTAGCATACAGGGTGTTTCACTGTTCCAATATAATATAAAAGAGAGAGTTGGTACAGAGCCCAATTATTGCCTTGAGTGCAGTATCAGTATTGCTCATGTCTTCGAAGAACTTTCTGATTTTTCCGGTAAGTTCATAAAGCTCTTGTAGGTTGCCTAAGAACTGATAAAGAACTTCACTTTCTGAGAAAAAGTGATGTCTGCATCAGAAACAGTTGTGTTAGGAGGTTCTGACAGATTCCTGTTGTCCCAAGGGTAATTTCTTGGTGAGGTACATTTGTTCCTATCACTAAAATGCTGCAGGCAGAATCCTCAGCTGGCACAGATGCTTTGTGCAGACTTGTCAGGGAGCAGCCTGGGCATCCTAAGCAAAATTTATGTCCTAATTTCAGGGGAACTATGCCATAAACAGTCATTTCCCCACAGTGTGGCTCTGGAATCTTCTAGCCCAGAAGAGTGCTTGAGCTGCAGAAAGTGTAGATAAATCCAAGCAACCAGCATGAGTGTGTGTGTGTTATGTAGGAGAACCCCAGAGGAGTCAGTGTCAGAGGGATCCTTTCTTGCTGTCCTGATTTTGTACCTAATCTTCTAATCTTTGATGGCACTAACTGCTGAAAATAGGGAGGACTGCTTCTTTGAGCTGCTGCTGACAAAGGATAAAATGTGGCCGTGGCACATCACAGAAACAGGGCCACCAGTGCTGACAGGAATTATTCCGTCACAGAAGACTCTGTGGACTCAGTGGGCAGCACTTGAACCACAAATACAAACACTTAGCATTAAATGGAGCAGGGTACAAAGGTGAGGAGTTCAGAGAAGAACAGGCAAGGTGAGTAGGTTGAGACTCAAAGATTTCTCAATATCTCACTATGAATTGACTTATATAAAATCTCTGGAAGGGCTAAATAAGCATTCAATATCAATATTTCTGCAACTGTCACCTGGAATGTCTGCATTCCCATTCTGGTTCTGATATTGATTCCCTTTGTGCCTTTGGCAATACAATTAGCAGTACCAAGTTACACCACCTGGATTCATGCCACAGAGGTCCCTATTCTGCAACTGTACATAGAAGGGTTGCAACCTGCTTTAATATTTTCACTCATAAAAGCAAGAGATTATAAAAATAATACATATCCTTTCTGTCCTAAGTTGGGTTATGAGATTTAAGGTTTTTCCAGTTCTTTGAAAACATAGATTGAAACTGAAATCAAGTATTTTTTGATACGTTGTTTATCTGCCAAAAAAGCAGCATGATTATCAGAGATGTTCTGCAAGAAGATCTATTGCGTCATCTTAATGTAGTTTTTCTTAACAAGGTGTAGATTATTTTGTATAGCTGAGTGTTGGAGGAGGAAACATGGTGGGAATATTTTGGGTACTTCTATATCCAGTAGATCATCAGCCAAGACAGATATTCTTCTAGAAAGGCAGAGTGGTCTTCCTCCTTGTACTGGTCCCACCACTTTGGTACCTCTCATTCCAACAACCCTGAACTTGGACCATCGCCTCTACCTTTTCCTCACTAATGCACTACTGCACCTTAAGCAATAAGAAGGAGATACAGATTTTAAGAGATTTGAATAACATCAGTTAAACTGCAATGATTCTCCTGAATACCTGAAGCAATGTGGCTTTTCTGGAGCAACATTCTCAGCTGGGGATGATGTGTACATGAAGCAAACAAGAGAAAATGTTCATTTTTTCCCTATAATGTACATTTGGACAGCCTGATTCCACCTAGCTTGTGTGCTTCTGAAATATCATTTTGAGATATCCACATGTAGGGATAAGCCCCTGAAGTGTTAGATCAGATGGTCATGAACAAAACCCCATGATCCCTCACACAAACTCAAAAATGCTAGCACTGAGAGATGCTCAGAGAGCACCTAAATCACGGCTTTGTGAGGAAAAGCAGGAATAATGGTTTCAACAACAGCTAGAGAAGTTGGCTGCCAGATGTCCCTGCCATCCGCAACCAATCCCATTGCCCAAGTTTCTCTGTCAGGGGCCTCCTCACCCATCCTTAGCACACTCAGGAAACCTTTTTGTGTGATTTTGCACGTACATGCACTTTCATAGTTGT
>VYZP01063523.1:0-10736 GCA_013400635.1 Hypocryptadius cinnamomeus
CCCACCTGCAGTGCTGTGCCCACCTCTGGAGCACCCAAAATCCCAGGTTGCTCCAAGCCCTGTCCAAGCTGGCCTTGGACACTTCCAGGGATGGAGCATAAGAACCAGGGACACTGATTTTCCTTCAGCATTTATTGACGGTGGTGACTCTGCTCTTCTGAGAGAGTTCTCTCCTAGCACACGTGTCACAGTTGGTACATCACATGAAAATCATTATTCCAGAACTTAACCTGGAGCAGGCTGAGCAAACCGGCCCATTCAGACCAATGGCTTTACCCCTGGAAGGGACAAGGGCTGTGTGATAAAGCCACCCGAGTGTCCTCTCAAATCCAGGTGTGTCACTGTCATATTTTCTGGAAAAATCTCCTTGCCCAGGATTTCTCTCCTGGGAAGCTGAGAAGCCTCAGACAAAAATGAAAACAATAATTATCTCATTTGCTTTTCCTGTGTTTTGCTGCTGTGGAATGTGTTTGGACATTATTTACCAACAGGAGATTGTTTCATTGGTTGCATGTGAATTGTTTTTACTTATTGGCCAATTACAGCCAGCTGTCGAGGCTCTGGAGAGTCACAGGTTTTTCATTAGTATCTTCTAGCCTTCTGTCTGTATCCTTTCTGTATTCTTTAGTGTAGTTTAGTATAGCATTCTTTAGTATCATATAATATAATATCATATCATAAAATAATAAATTAGCCTTCTGAGAACATGGAGTCAGATTCATCATTGTCCTCACCTTCATCAGGGTCTCAGAAAATACAAGGCAGGTGTTGTGTGCCAGATGTCATTCAGGGCCCAGAAAAGCCAAGCAGAGCCCCTGGAATTGCCATTCTCATGGCTGGTCTCTCCCCACGGTGGAGTTTGTGGTGACAGAATTAATGTGGTTCTAAAGGTAATTTGAAAGCGTCAAGAGAGGGAAATTATCACATGAAAATGCAAATCATGCCTTATCTGGGCTGTTCCATGGCTGCTATGATTCATCATCATTTCTTCATCTGTTTTTTTTTTCTTTTCCAGGTGAGTTCTCAATTTAAAAAAAAAAAAAAAAAAAGAGGAAAGAAGGAGTAGTGGTAGACCAGAGCTTCAATTGCCAGGAAAGATTTATGGCTCCTTTTATCTGAATGTGAAACATCCTCCAACAGGGCAGGAATATTAAGCATTTCAAATCACTATCTATCACTCAGCCCTGTCTCTGATGGTGACCACACATTCCTCACACACAGCACAGGTAGCTCTGCCTTGTCCTCCAGGTGCAGGGCAGCAGCATCCTCCCACCAGCTTTCCATACTGGACCAGGGGTGTAAAGCTGTATTTACACCTCAAATTCCACTGAAGCTGCACAAATTCACCCTAGCAGAAGATCCATAGTGCTGTTCTCCACATTTCTCCTACAGAACCTCCTTCTTTAATGCAAGCCATGGTGTGATGGGGTCACATCACCCCAGCAAACCTCATTTCCTGAGTGGTGTGTGTGGGATTTACAGAGCTGGTCCATTTTGTATTGGCTGCTGATGAGTGTGAGGTACAAGGAAAGGGAAGCAGGGTCTGATTGGTCCCAAAAAGAAGAGAGAATCATCAGAAGGTAAATTCAGCATAACTGGATGGAGACACTTCACACACAGAAGTTCACCTCTGAAATTCCTTGTCTTAGGATGCTGAGCATACAAATGGTTAAAAACTTAAGGAAATTGATGAAATAGAAACATAGAAGGGGCATTAAACATGAAAATATAATTTCAGGCCTCTTATTCCCAGAAGGCAACAAGATGTATGAATGCCACCACGTACCAGCCTCATTTTTTTTATATTTTCCTTCAGTCATTTTTGGAGACAGGACTCAACTACATGAATTGAGAATATCCTCTATTCTCTCTACAGTCTTGGATATTTTGTGGTGACCTCCCAGTCCAGCATGTGTGGGAGTGGGAAACAAAGCTGCCAAAACCTCCCTCCAGCTGTCCTTCACCTCAGCAGTCCAGACCAGGAATTGCCCAGGCAGAAAACCAACCCTGTGGATACTGTGACATTTCCCCCCAGGTAATTCTGACACATTTTTCCATCCATTTTCTAAGGGACAAAGACAGCACATCAGACAGACATCAGTGCTCCCAGCACTGCCCCTCTGAGCAGACACTGCAGTGACCCAGGAGCAAGGACACTTTGGGGAAGAGGCTCTGAGGGAGGGATCTCAGGGAATTATGAAAATCTGAATGGTCAGCAGACTGAGCAGAAGATTTCACCTCAAGCTGATAAGGCACTGGGGTCATGCCCTGGCTCCACCAGAACTGTGGATCCTTACAGGATGCAATCTGCCCCTGGCGGTGCTGAATTTTACTTTTCCTGCCTTTTTGGCCAAATTATGGAAACTGGGATAAAAGATAAATAAGATGCTCACAGTTGAACTGTCAGTTAAGGAGTTGGACTTGATGATCCCTCTGGGTTCCTTCTAACTCATGATATTCTATGATTCTGTGATTTATATTACACCCTGCAGCACAAATACTTTCAGCTTTCATTTGGAAGTGACAAAGAATCACAGAATGGTTTGGGTTGGAAGGGTCCATAAAGATCATCCAGTTCCAGCCCCTACCATGTGCTGGGACACCTTCCACAGGACCAGGCTGCTCCAAATCCCATCCAACCTGGCCTTGGACACTTCCATGGTATAACAGAGGTTAGCTGGAGTATCCACACCTGCTCATGGAGGCAGAGCCTCCAAACACAAGGCTTTAAGAAACAACAGTTCCGTGCAGATTATGCAAAAAACCCCACCCCATAATTCCATGGAAGGACACCTCAGCACTATGGAATCATCCTGTCCATTTCTGTGGGCACGTGTGTGTCACTTGATTGGCTGTCACACCTCAGGTACCCCCACAGAATGCAGATAAACACCATTAACCCATCCAGGTGCAGTCAGGTACCCCCACAGAATGCAGATAAACACCATTAACCCATCCAGGTGCAGGGTGTCAGTAAATGCATCACTTACAGGCAGTTAATCTGCATTTGCCATTGCTGGTTGACATTGCAGATCATGTGTGATATGCACTGATAAATGGCAATTAAACATCAATACCTTCAGATCCCAGAGCTGGCCAGCTCCCTTCCAGAGCAGGGCCAGAAAGGAAAGCTTTGCCATTATCTCCACCCTGCACTGTGAGCATATCCATATCCAACACCACTTAGGAACCACTCCAACAAGTGATCATCTTAACAGGGTCAGCACCTTTCCTCCCCAGGACCCCGTAACAAACTTAGCATCAGCTCCTAACTAATTGAATTGGAGCATGATCAACAGTCTAATTGAAGACTGCCTCGCATCCATTTCAAGCTCATAGGATTTCCCAATTTGCTTTCTGAGCTTCTGCTCAGAGTTAGGAAAAAGGCAAAGAAAAAAAAAAAAAGAAGAAAAGAAAAGAAGAAGGAAGGAAAAAAAAAAGCAGAGGGGAAAAAATCGGCTTTACTTAACAGTTGCTATTTTGGTATCAAAAGGAGTCTGCATTGTTGATTAGAGAGAGAGATCATTATCCCTCTTAGGAGCCCAATGAAGGTCGTTGTGTTAACCTTCAAATCACTCTGTAACTGGAGGATGTTTTTTTCTCCTGCTGAGCCACACTGGGAGAGAAAAAAAAAAAAAAAGAGAGAGCAACTCAAAGGAAACAAGTCCAGCTCTGCTACTGCAGACTGGAAAAGCAGAGTGACAGGGTGGGATTAGCTTTGGATCTTGTGTATTGTTCATGTGTCGTCACAGGAGGCAGGGTGGAGGGAGAGGGAAATAAACAGATTTAAATGTTTTATCTGTCGTGGTGCTGTCGTGACTGGACAGCAGCAGGAAGGCACCCAGAGTAACTGCAGACAGCTAAAAAACAGCTAATTAAACACTTACATGTGGGGAAGAGTTTACATATTTACTCCAGTAGTAATTATTGTTATTATACACCCAACAAGATGATTCAGGTCAATGCATAGGGAGATTCTTGTTTGCTGCATGCTGAATGATGCTGCTGCTCCTTATTTTTTTGTTTTTATCCTGTTTCTTTCTTTTGTTCCTGTCCTGGCACAGCAGGTCCCAGCTTTACAGTGCAGGGTTATCTGAGTTCCAGGCAGCTNAGCCCAAAATAAAAAAGATGGGAAGGTCTTGGAACAAGTCCAGAGGAGGCCACCAGCATCCTTAGAGAGTTGGACCAACCCTACCATGGAGGCAGGCTGGGAGAGCTGGGGGTGCTCACCTGGAGAGGAGAAGGATCCAGGGAGAGCTCAGAGCCCCTGCCAGGGCCTAAAGGGGCTCCAGGAGAGCTGCAGAGGGACTGGGGACAAGGGATGGAGGGACAGGACACAGGGAATGGCTCTCAGTGCCAGAGGGCAGCGATGGATGGGATCTTGGGAATGAGGAATTGTTCCCTGTGAGGGTGGTGAGGCCCTACCCCAGAGAAGCTGTGACTGCCCCTAGATCCCTGGAATGTGCAAGGCCAGGTTGGATGGGGCTTGGAGCCACCTGGGATAGTGGAAGGTGTCCCTGCATGGCAGGGGTGGCTCTGGCTGATCTTCAGACCTTGCACCCTTTTTGTGTCTCACAGTCAGGCCATGCTTCTCTCTTCCCCTGACCCCTTGTGACTTTATGACTTAATTATGCAGATTCCCCCATGGATGTGATCCATCCTGTCCCTGTGATGATGGTGGCTCTCTCCATCTGCTCTTAGGAATGCTCTGTTTTCTGTGCAAGGCTGGAGCAGCTTTGCAAGACATTGGATGCACTTGTTGCCACCCATTTCCCTTCCCTGCGGTGCTGTTGCCCTTGCATTGCTAATCCTCCTCAGATAACTTCTATTCCAAACCAGCCATGTGTCAATTTAGCATTCACCTTTTGTTGAATCTTAAATCCTTTTAATCCCTGTCCTTGCTTCTCCATGTTCAACAAACAAAGCTCATATTTCCTCCTGCCTGTCTGCCTGTGCCTGGTGGGGAGCAGGCTCTGAGGTGACATCTCCCAGGCAAGGCACACACAGATGCAAATCACTGGGACAGGGAAAGTGCACAGGGGAAGCCACCTCAGCCTGGTGACAAGGTGAAAAAAATCCCTGCAAAAAAAAATAGCAGAAGAGGTTGCTCCTGTCCCTGCCCTCACCTCCTGTGACCCCCTGAGACATTTCAGTGGGAGAAAGTCTCTTCAGGGAAAACATTGCTGCCAGTCCAGGAAAGGTCTGAAATGAAGAGAAAAATTCATGTCCTGCTAGGTTTTAACAAAAGCAGCTGTATTTCCACTTGTATGTGAGTTGCCCTTTTCTCTGTGCACATTTTCCCTCTCACTCCTGATCTGCAGGCTGTGGGATGCTACCACACCAGAGGAATTTATCCAGGTTTTGCCTTGGTTTTTATGTTTATACCAGATATTTTCCCTGGACAGTGGTGCAGACAGGGATAAATGCCGGGAATTTCACCTGCTCACCTCTGGGATGGGCATGGAAAGCTCATCCACAGGTGGGTAAGAAAGGCATTGGTTCATCTGCTCCATCACTGCTGCTCTTGGCCACAGCACCTAAACATGGCAAACATGTCATTTTTATACATATGACACATAAACATGATAAACATGGCATTTTTGATGTGCTCAGTAATTCACACTTTGCCACCATAACCCCACAGGAGCAAAATTTCCCCTTTCTGATTTGTTGTCCCTGAACAAATAAACTTCTGGTCTATTTATCAGGAAGGCTTTCAACCTAAATTCTCCTTCACGTTCGTGCTCAATAAAACTCAAAGATTTTTGGAAGAGCCCTGAGATGGGAAGGGTTAAGTGAGGAAAATGGTACTAAGTGAACCAAAGTAAATGAATGGGCACAATTCCTTCATCATGGGTGCCTGAGGTCCTGTCAGCCATATGGGGAATACAACACACATCTCCACTGGCTCCTGACTCCTGGAATTCCAAGGGAATGTCTCTGTCTCTAGTCAGGGGTTGGTGCTGGTGCTTGGACATCTGGTTTTCCATCAGAGGGTTCCAATAGAGGAGCATTGAAATAAAATAAATTTAAAAAATAAAATAAAATAAAATAAAATAAAATAAAATAAACAGCATCTTTTTCTAGGCAACTGAACATAGCTCCACAGAAAGAATCAGCCTTTCCCATCAGAAGTTGCATGTGGAGAGGGATTATGTTATTTAGACTGACAGAGCACTGAGCCTCTCAGGTCCTGCTTCCTGACTCCAGATCTTCAGTGTTCCTGGGGCACGAATTAGAATTTGGTTGACTGGGTTTGCATCCCTGAAGAACGTTTGTAAATTCACCTCTTGAACACCTCAGTCTGTGACTGAGAACCACGAGCTCAGCACTCCTTTTGTGGATATCTTCCACATGCTTCCAGCTCCTGCCCCAAAAGTGAGAAATGCCAATATTCCCTTTGAACTCCAGGGGCGTTGGCAATTCCAGCCATCACCAAAGTGATTTAAACCTTGAACCAACACAGAGAAGGAGGATTTACCTCCCTTGTGGGACACAAGTTTTCTCAAGACTGTGGAGAGGAACTAGAAGAGCTTCATGCTCCCTCTGGAAAGGAGAATTATAGTGCTAAAACCTAAAAGTGCTTTTGGGCTGGGCTGCCACACTCCTCCTGTCACTGCCCAACATCCATCCCTCACCCCAGGGGCTTCCAGCAGCTTCTCCCACTGGCTGGGGCACAGGCTTTTCCAATTAACCTGTCAGAAAGAGCAATGTATTATTTTCCAGCACTTGAGTAATTTAAAAGCCATCAGATTTCAGAGATCTGCCTGGCATGTTAAACTCTCAGTTTAAACTCAGCCAGTGCTGAGGAGCTCAGTGAGGCTGATTCCATCAAAAATGCAGAAGCAGAGAGACCCATGGTCAGGAGAAGGTGTTGCACCTGTGGAAGAGAGGGATAAAACCACACAGCCAAGGTGCTAAAGCATCTTTTGGGAAGGTTGCAGAAGGTCCACATTAATTCTGTCACTGGCAGAGCCCCAGTTTGGAGTGCCATGCCCTGATTCACGGGGTCAAGAGAATCCAGGATGCTGAATGGTAACTCTGATAACTCAGACAAATCCAACCCTTGACTAAAACTGCTGAACCAAAGGGATGTTCTCCCATTTTTGACCACATCCCAGCACTCTGGAGAACTTCTGGAAGTTTTGGATGCATCCAAGGTGCTCATGACCACTCTGTTGCCCTGGTCATGTTGGTGGAGATAAGCCACTCATTCCAACAAACCCATATTTCTCCTCTGGCATCTTTCTCTTCCTGGAATCAGCCATCCCCTGGCTGATCATGTCCCAGCTAAGCATTTCTAGACAGAAACTCACACCTGAGCTCTGGCCTTCAAAGCACGTGTGGGTGCCTGGGGACCTGAGGAGGGGTAAATGGGTTTCTCTGCAGGCTCCTCCTGTGCTCCTGGGGAGATGATGTGGTTTTTTTGCTTGTCTTCCATCACAGAACAAGAGCTAAGTGTTATTGATCTGGGACCTAGGGGGAATATTTCTGAGCAGCTCACCCTGGCATTAGTCCATCACTTAGCCGGTATTTATTATTCAGGGCTGGCAAGGGATTCCTGGCAGCGTGCCCTGGCCAGACAGCAAACTGGTGACAGAGGAGCTGAGCGAGTCAAGGGCAAATGAAGAGGGAGAAGAAGGAAAAAAAGAAATTGCAAACCAGATTTTCCTTTCTTAAATTAACTTAGGTGGGTCCCAGAGCCTCTCTTTGCAAAGTTGCTCCTGTGTGCATGAAAAACCCAAAGCAGGGTGTGCACACAGAGCTTGGCAGATGGTCAGTGTGAGATGATTTCTGGCTGAGAGATGATGTAAAAATGCAGATAAACAGGACAAGAACAGGACAAGGTTTCACCCACCAAAAAATCATGAAGGGTGCATGAGAGGAGGCAAAGTGGCAGCTTTGCAGAGGGGAAAGCTGCTCCTCACAGCTGGAAGGTCCAAGAGCAAGAGTCATGGCAGTGAATGATGTCATTTGGGTTATTCCCAGCACTCCAGAGAGGTTTGTCCTGCCTTATAATGAATGGAAGGATGTGTTGGTAGATTTACCCAGCCCCCTCTGAAGGCAAAACCATCCTTTATTCCATGATTTGACATGACCTGATAGAAGAACTCTTGAAGGCTCACTGGAGCAACAGCCCAGCGGAGGCAGAGCAGGTATTTCTGTGTGCGTAAGGATCTGGGAAATAACTGAGTCTGAAACAGGACAGGAAGCTTTAATGACATCCCTGGTGTCCATGCCAAGGAGAAAAATAGGGAAAACACAGCTTCAACAGCCCATTTCTGTGACAATTCCCTGTTCCTTTCTAATGCCAATCCAGTGTTGATCCAGGGGTTCATTCTCTGGTGGCCTGGGGATAGAAGTTGCAAACTCTCGAGGACAAACAGGATGAAAGAAACCCCATCTCTGATCTCAGCTCCAGGTCTGCTGTCCCAATGCCAGATTTGAGGGCACTTTGCACAGCTCCTGGCTTTGAAGAGTCATTGTAAACCAGCAGCAAACCCTCCAGTTCTGGGAGCTGACTAAGGTTCTTCCCAAGGGATTGTAAAAAGGGTCAGAGAATCTCCTGGGAGGAAGGGAATTAAATCTCTGCTTAGCCTAACCCCAAACACTGCAGCAGGGCTATAACAAAGCAGGAACAGCTCAAACTCTCCGTGAGGTTGCAGGAAAATCCATAAAAATCATCTTCTAGACAGAGAGCAGAGTGGGCACAGCTTTTGGGAAGTTAAGCACATGGCACCTCTTTCTCCTTAGGCAGTGAACACGTGTGTGTCTTCACAGGCAATAATTTTGGCAGTTTAAGAGTTCTTGTAACCTCTGCACTAAGATAACATTGGCAGAAAAAGGGGCAAAAAATCCCTCAGGCTTGGTCAGATTAAAGAGCCCTGTCTGCTAAGGTGTAGTGAATTCTTCTGTCATTGATCCCTGGGGTCATCCTTCAGACAGTGAACTAATGGACCAGCACATTTCCTTGGATTTCCTTTAACTAAAAATTGCATTTAGTTCAAGTGGGACATTAATAATTATGATGGTGGTAAAAATAATAATAACAATAATAACAATAACAGCAGCAGCAACAACAACAACAATAATAATAATAATAATAATATCAGCAGCACACTATTCCATCTCTCTCAGACAAACAGCTGCAAGGCTAATCCAGCTCTCACTGATTTTACAAGAACCCCCAGGCTCTGAGTTTTCACATCTTGAATCTTTCTGTTCCCTCCTTCTGAATGTTTCACACCTCCCCCAAAATGTCCATGGCAGGACCTGGGCAAAAAATTCCCCTGTTTGGCTTCCACCTTGGAAATAGTATTTGATTTATCTAGCTCAGTGGTCTGGTAGCCCAAGTCTGAACCTGGGCTCATTACAGATGTTGATCTGAAAATGCCCTATAAGAATCTCTCCAATTGCTGCTAAACCAAAACAAAAGCAAGCAAACAGAGGAAAAAACAACACCAACAAAGTTCCAGCAGCAGCAGGTGTGGCATCAGCAGCTCTTCTCTTTGTGGCATCAGCTCTCCCTGACCCCTCACATCAGTTACTTGTATACAGGTGCAGAGAAAAGGCTGGAAAAGTCAGGGAGAAGTGATGGATGCCTGTTCCCACGAGCTGCAGAGGCACCTTTTCCCAGGAATTGTGCAGTGCTGCCATGTCTCATGCCCTCAGTGCTGCCTCTCCCAAGGCAAGGCCCATGGAAATGAAGCGATCAGCGCTGCTCGATAATTACGGTGGCAGCTCGTGTGTGCTCAGTAGGTTTGGGCTGAAAGGAGGTATATTTTAATTATTAGCATCCAATTAAATATTGAATAAGTTCCATTATTGAAGGGGGATTTTGTGCCTCTCAGGGACCCTCCAAAGAGTTAATTAGAGAGCCTGCACACTTGTAGACATAATGTGTATGTGCCTCCACCCACTCCGGTGCTGCTACAGATCCCAAGCTTGCAGGTATTTTCTACTCTGTGAGCCTCAAACTGGATCTTTCCATGTCCTTTAAATTGTAAAGTGCCAGTCCATCTTCAACAGCAGGAATCTTGGCATAAACTGCCCAAAAAAAGAGCTGACCTGCGCTGCTTTGGCTGAGGAACTGATTCATTTCAGTCAAGCATGTGCATGTCTGTCCCTGCCAGCCTGGAGCAGGAGCAGTCTCCAGAGTATGGGCACATCCTGGTGGTGATAAGAGCATGTCTAGAGTGAGCTGTTCCCTGGCTGGACACGGCTCCTGCTGCTGAGCCTAATCTCAGAAGCCTTCCTGGGAGTTAGATTCCCACCAGGCCATTCCTCAGCTTTTCAGCAGCAGTAGAATGGGTTGGGATTTATTTATGTAGGAATTGAGCACAGCCCTGTGCTTTCATTGCTGGCATTTTCTTGATTTTTGACTGATGCTGAATAGCCCAGTCCTGGGCATTGAACAGGGAGGTGTTCCAGGGGTAGTAGAGGTGGGGAATGTGTTATCAAGGATAAGGGAGATCAATCCTGGCACAAAAACCAGCCTGTACCAGCAGCAAGAAGAGCAGAGCCTGCACACTGCATCTGCTGGAATAGATGTGGCTATTAATTATAAATTAATATTATAAGATTAAGATTAAAATTGTAAATAAGGTGGCAGAGGTGAAGAATTAACCAAACAGAGGCACTGGGCCATGATCCATCAACATTTAAGGCTGGCTCAATGTCCACTATCAGAGGGAAGAGAAGCAACCCAAGGTGTCACTGGACAGCACTGCAATCCT
>VYZP01063550.1:0-24612 GCA_013400635.1 Hypocryptadius cinnamomeus
TGATTCTATGATTCTGTGATTCTATGATTCTGTGAGTCTATGAGTCTGTGATCTGGCTTTGCCAAGTGTGCAGGGATCCAGATGTGGAGGTGGACAGGAGAGACACAGGCTGCTTGGGACTCCTGACTTTTCCTGCCAGCTTGGGATGGGAGTCAGGCGTGGGGTTTTGATTGCAGCAAGATGGGACATGGGCACTGCTCTCTGGTGCACTGCCACCTCTGCAGCTCTCCCCAGGCTGTCCTATGTCATCTGCCTCAGTGTGGCACAGATGGACTGACCCTGGACAGAAGAAAATATGCAGCAGCAGAATCGTAGAACCATGGAATGGTTTTGACTGGAAGGAACCTTAAAGATCACCTTGTTCCACCCCTGCCATGAGCAAGGACACCTTCTACCAGACCAGATTGCTTCAAGGCCCATCCAACGTGGCCTAGAACAATTCCAGGGTTGGGGGAGTCACAGCTTCTCTGGGCAACCTGTGCCAGTGTCTCACCATCCTGTTCAGCAGTGACAGCTCCAGGGCCAAATGGATTCACGAGTTCTGCATGGAAGGCTGTGCCAGAGCCTCTGGGGAGGGCTGGGGTCTCCCAGGCAGGTGGCAGCAAGGGCCAGCATCTCTCATCCACACCAGGCAAATGGTGGGGTTCTGGGGATGTCCTGTGCAGGGCCAGGAACTGGACACAATGCTCCTTGTGGGTCCCTTCCAGCTCGGGATATTCTTCGATTCTGTGATCCCCAGGGATCCTCCTGGGGCGTGTCAGGAGTCAGGCTGCCTGCAGCAGGGCCAGTTCTGCCCTGACCCAGCAGCATGGTTTCTGCCCTTTCTTGCACAGCAGCATCTAGATGAATATTTTATTCATTCCCTTAAGAGCATCTTCACAAATGCACAGTTGAATAAAACATGAGGATGCATTTTTGGAAGAGCCATCTAATGCTTCCAACAGCCCCATCACAGTGTATTAACCAGAGGAAAGACTGTGCTGTTGTATTTTTATCTCAGTGATTCTAATGGAGTCCCATGGCATGCAAGGCAATGGGGAAGGTGCCCATGGCCCATGTCCCTACAGCCATATGTACCCATGTCCTGGTGGTGGGGGCTGTGGCTGCTGTTGGCTTCTGTCCTGAGGGTGGGAGGGATGGGGCAGCATGTCTGGATGCTGAAGACACTTGGTTCACATCCCCAAAACAGGGATATATCTACTTACAAACAAGCCAGAGAGGGAAAAGAAAAAAAGAAAAAAAGAAAAAAGAAATAAAAAAAAAAGAAAAAAGAAAAAAAAAAGTAGAGTTTCTTAGTGAACGTATTGTCAAAGTAGAAAAAAACCTGACCCATGTGCTCATGCCCAAACACACCAGTGCCAGAACAGCCACGTGCACCTGCCACCTCTGTGAATCCTGTAGGCTGGATGAGACAGATTCTGCTTCTCATCTGATAAGCCAGTTCCAGGTTTCTCCATTTCTGAGCACAGCCCAGGAGATGCACAGGAATGTTTTTGCATAGCTAAGGTGATTCTAACAAAAATCTTTCTACTTCTGGAAAAGACAATTCTTTTCTTGTTTGAATTCTTTGAAAAGCAGCAATAAAGCAAATGGGCAGAGAGGAGCAAGCAGAGCAACAGCAGGAGAGTGAAGGGGGCAGAGGTTATAGGGAACAGCAGCCAATTAAGGCTGAGGGGAGGAAATTTAGCACAGTTAAAGAAAATGTTCCTCCAGCCCTAAACTGGACTTCAACTCACCAGTGCAAGAGGCCACTGATGGTAGGTTCCCTGTGGGATGCCGTAGGAGCAGCACTTGCAAAAGTCACAAGGGTGGCACTATTAGAGCAGCAGAGCACCAGGGAAAGGGAGACAGCTTTTGGGGAAGAGGACAGACCAGATGTGGCCTGAATGCACCATGGCTGGGGAAAGGAAAGGGCACCAAAGATGTGACCCTTGGAGGCATCACCTGCTCCTGCAGTGCACAGAGTTCACCACCCAGGAGAGCACAGCAGCCTCAGCGTGGACAAGGTGAGGTCCCTGTGAACAGCCTCCCTTGGAAAGCTCCTATTTTGGAATAGCTTGGCATCACTGCTGACAGGTAGCACTGATTTATAAAGCAGAAATAAATGAGCCTGCTCTGCAATTTTGTCTCCCATTTCAATTTGCCATCTTTCAGCATAATGCTGGGTGGTTAATTATGTTTCCATCTTATTTCTTTGATAATACTGCACCTTGTACTGCTCAAAGGGTTTCATTTTACCTTTCATTTCACCTCCTAGCACAGCTCTACATTTAGTCAGCTTGTAATTTGGGGGTATTTTATTCATTATGCTTTTAGTATTTGTAGGTAAAATGGAATCCTTGTCTTTTAATTCACTCTCTAATAATTCTCCACCAAATCTTAATACAAAAGACTTTTTTTTTCCAGAAGACTAATTGAATGGGGTGTAATTATAATACCCAGGGAGATGATATTGAAAGTATGTTAACTGTGACAGTTTCCTCTGACTAATCACCCCTTGGGCAACTTCAAATCTTGTCTGTGCAAGCTCCCAGTCAGTTACTGCCCACATGTGCCAAGACAGAACTTGGCACAAGACTTCCCCACCAAGATGGGGACTTGGGCAGGGTGGATCTGGGGCCCTGCAGTGAGAGTTTGTGGTGTCCAAGCTGCTGATGCAGCTGCAGGGGTTGATTTGTCCTTCAGGGACCAGCAGTGGTCACATGCAGAGAGAAGGGATCAGGGAGTCCGAGGTCACTGGGGACCGTGCAGGTGGCACTGTCCCACTGAGGCACTGAAGAGACAGGGCATCAAAGTCCTTGTCTCAGCCCAGACATGTTCCCATCACCATCACCCTCTTCCTTGGTTTATTGCTCCTGCTAGGACTGCTTGTCTGCTTGGCCAAAGGAAAGCATTGGAAACACAGTGAGTGGAAGAAGGGCAGAGGGCCAGGAGTTGTGGCAGCAGCGTCCTTCCCTGGCTGCCCAGGAGTCAGAGGTAACACCAGCACTCCTGCAGGCTGCAGCGTTTTCCTTGGAAACACATTTGCCTGCCAGGAGAGGAGCAGCAATTTGCAGTATTTGTGTACTCTGATGGTGTGATAGCAGCGAGGTCAGCACTCAGCAGAGACACCAAGGGGCTATTTCTTCACTAAACTCTGCGCTGCAGTAAGTGAAAAATAAGCTTCAAGGGTGCCTATTGCGCAGACAATAAAATGTTTTTATATCAATGTGGGTGTCAAGCTCAACACTTCTGCAGAGTGGATCCTTCACATTATGAGCCAACTATGAAAATGCTCAGCCAAGCAGGGATGTTCCCATCTACAGCCTAGTGTTTCCTGCTAGAAATAACAGATTCCCACTCTGCATTTGACAGCCTAGGTTCTCAGAGGGCACAGGACTCTGGGTGGGAACCTTAAAATCACAGTCTGGCCTTTGGTAGGGGTAGCACCTTTGGGGACATGGCGCTGCAGCAGTGGGACCTGCCACACAAAGATGAAGGGACAGGGTAAGAGAAGCTCTCTGCAAAGCATCCTGTACAAATTAATGCACTTTTCTTTAGGATCACTATGAGCTACTCAGCCTTTGCTGGCCACAACAGGCTTTCAGCTGTCCTCCAAAGCCATCATTGCACAAGCTGGTTGGAACTGGAATGGCCAGGGCAGAGTCCCCAGTCCCTTCACCTCGGATTCAGCAGCCTGAGAAGCACTCCCAGAGCCTCCCCCTTTGCTGCTGAGTGAAAAGATCTTTTGCAGAGATTAAAATGAATTTATTATTTCACAGTCTGGTATTTACATCACATCTGTAGAGGGTATTACATACCCCATTACAAAAACATCTCAATAATGAGTCCTGTGGTGGGAGCCAGGGCAGGAGGCAGTGGCAGCAAACACACCAGTGACCCCCTCACTGCCATGGTCCTCACACCATCTCCAGCCCCTCCTGCACCAGCACATCCCCTGCAGAGTCCCAGAGCAGTCACAGAGCAGGGCTGCAGGTGTTGGTCCCACAGCCCCAGGGTCCCAAGCACCTCTGACATCGGGGGCACAGAGCTCACATTCTCCCCCACCTCGAGCTGCCACACCACAGGAAATGGTGTGTCCTGGAGAAGGTCATGAGCTCAGGGCCAGGAGGGGGTAGATTTTTCTTTATTTTGGATTACTACAACAAAATCTAGCTTGGTCTGAGGCCCTGTCTGATGCCCTAGACATCCCAGAGCTGCAGACAGAGAGATCGCCTCACACAAGTCTGAAATTCAATTGCAAACACAAGCAGAAACTCAGTGCCTGGGATTTGCATGGTGGAAAACATTAAATTTGCAACCTGATTAATGCAATTTACTGAGGAAGGAGAAACCAGCAGCATGCACCATGGAGACATCTCACCATCCCTGGGAGCCAACAGGGTGTCAGACACCCTCTGACTACGCTGCCACCTCTGCTGCCTGTGGTCACAGCGGTGGGGCAGGGAAAGCCCAGTCTCCGAGGGCAGGGCAGCCCCCAGTGACTCAGGATCAGGCTGGAGCTCAGCAGCTGCTCCTAGGAACCCCAGGGCCAGGAGCCAGGAGCCACATGGGGAAGGGTTTCACATAACCACTGACTTCCCGATTCCAATGCAGCTTGGATTCAGCATCTCTAACCCTAACCCAGGAGGTAGGGAAAGGCAACTCACAGCAATGATTTCAGCTGTTCAGATTTTGGGGGCCTGCTGCCTGTCTGTCTCTGCATTGTCAACAGCTCTTACATAGTGGGAGTATTTTAGTTAGGAGGGTTAGAAAACGAGCCCATTTCTTGGTTGGTGAATGTGTCCACAGAGAAGGAGGAAGCCGTGTAGCGGCGGGATTCTGGCAGCTGCGCTGGGATCGCTGCCTGCAGCCTCCAGGGAAGCTGGGGCGCAGCGGATGCTCTGATCCAGCAGCTGTCACAGTCCTGCTGACGGGTGCAGCATGGTAGCCCTGGAGCATCCCACCTCTGCAGGCACTGGGCCACATCCTGCTGCTCACAGGAGCACCGGGACCCACGGCAAGGCTGCTCAGCCACAGAGGCTACCGAGTGACCTGTGGAGGAGAGGAGAAATTATCCAATGCACCCAGCTGATTCCCATCCATGAATTATCAGCAAACAGCCTCAAAAGGTGTAAATAAGATTGGCTCTTTACTTTCCTTTAATGGAGTGGCCGTTCCAAACGTCACCTTAAGGATGACTTGTGATTTTTGTGCTCTGGCTGCAGCTCCCACTGAGGTCTGTGTGCACAGGGCACTGAGATGCAAATCCAGCCCTTTGGCACCATTCCAAAGTCACTAAAGTCATCCAAAGTTACCAGAAGTCCTTTTGAAAACACAGGTCTGTGTTCCCAAACTGCCACCTCCCTAAGGAGGGCACAGCACCCAGGAGGAGGTTGGCCATGGAGGGGTCTGCTGGATGAGGCAGGAGAGCAGAAGCAGCTGAGTCCTACTCCCATTCCAGATGGCAATGATCCCAGTGAGAATTCAAGACAGCAAAGCCAGAGCAGAGGCTTTGTGCTAAGTTAGTTGCTGGGGGAAACCAACCAAACAACACTAAGAGGGGAAAAAGACAACCAGCTCAATGTAATGCTGTAGTTACTGGTCAGTGATGGATGCTCAGGGTTGGAGGAACCTTTTTGGATGTCCATAAAAACACTTCAGCATTAAAGTGCTTTCTGTGCACAAAAATAATAGCAGCAATGAAAAAATCCTGACATTGCTTAATACGTTAATTTTGTGGTGGGGGATGTGGGGCGAGGAAAACGAAAGCATAAGGAATAATTACACTCAACAGTATGAACAATGATTACAAAATTATGCAACTGATTAACCATGGCATATATGTAATTACTAATGAGTTTGATAAAATTTTAATTACACCTTGTTCTTTGGGGCATTCAGCAAGCCATGAAAATAATAATCATGTAGTGCTCTGTCACAAATGATTGCCTCAGACAGGGAACAGGGACAGATTCAGGGCTGTGCCACTGGGCTGGGAAGGGCAACCTGTGACCCCAGAGCAGCGGATGGTGCTGGGGAGCAACCTGGACACTGTGGGAGCCCTGGGATGTTACACAGACACACCTAGGATGTCTGCTCAGGGGTTGAGCAGACAAGCCTTCCAGCAAGAATGATCAATTGGAAAAGCTCTGGGATCCACTCAGGGTTGTGGTATGCCTGCCAGCCCCTCCAGCACCAGTGACACAGTCCAGACCCTCTGCTCTGTTTCCATGAGTCCTTATCAAACAGGGTGTGCCCTGAAGGAGCTGGAGCTCTCTCCTTCCCCACAGAACTGTGGGTGCTCTCCTGGGTTTTGCTTGCTTGCCCCAGGCTGGGGAAGGCACACCTGGGTTCCCCCCATCACCTGACAGGGACGTACCTTGGTCGTCTTCACTTTGTTGCCACTGCTGCAGCTCCATCCTGAGAGGTCAGGCAGCACTTTGCATTCCTCCCCGTCCAGACACGGCTCCATCTGGCACCACCACTTCTGCAGCACGATGGAGGCTGGGGGAGAGGAGGGGATCAGCACCCAGGCTGCAGCACAGGCTATGGAGGACCAGCTCTGCCCACCTTTGGGTAACACCAGGACACGCAGCCCCTCTCTCCAGCTCACATTGAGGAGCCCTGGACAAGGAGCTGCTTGTCACCTGCCTGGCCTCACCTGACACAAGTGCTCCACCTGCCTCCAGAACACCCTGTTTTCTCTCACTGCCCAAGGAAAAAAAAGCCCAATGTCCTCGCTCCCAGGGAGAGCAGTGCTGTTCAAGAACCTGTTTCAGGCTCCACTGAGAGAGCAAAGGGATTGTCTCCTACCACCCTGCTCTGTTAGGGTCTTGTGATTCATGGCTCCAGTTTGGGCAGCCAGAGTGGGTTCTCTTATATTTGGGAACAATATGACCTGAGCAGCTGGGGACAACAAGAGCCTTCCCTGACAATTTATTCTGGCATTATTTGGTGTTGCACAGAACTGCAGCCACAGGCCACTGGCTGTCAAGCAAATCAATAGCATGCTGGCAGGGGCTGGCAGTGCTCCTGATGGCTCCTTGGTCATGGCACATGATGGCATTCAATAAAACATACAGTTTGTATGCTTGGTGCTCCTCACAGGCATGGCTGGAATCATATCCCTGCTTCCAGCTGTGGCAGCAGGGTGAGGACACGTGCAGGGATCGGTGCTGCAGACCTGACCCCAGCACAGTGATGCTGGAACCCCAGTAACTCCCCCACAGCACATAGCCCAGGGCTGCACAGAGTGCAGTATCACAGCCACACCACTGAGTCAGTGTCCAATGAGAGAGTGTCCCCAAAAGGTGCCCCCTTCCCCACTGCTCTGCTACAGGACCCCAGGACAGGTCATGCCAGGAACATGGAGACCCCACACCTGTTTAACCCGTGAAGATGAGGTCAGGGATTGAATGGAAGGGGTTGCACCATGGGGTACTCACCATCCACGCAGGAGGGAGCTGCCCGAGTTGTCCCTGCCACCTGCCCTGGGAAACAGGAGCATTTCACCGTCTGCGAGCGCTCCTCGATCTTGTTCCTGTTGCAGCACCGGTGAGCGGCGATGACTTCGCACGTGCCAGGCTCCACGTGCACTGCAGGACAAACAGCCCCGTGAGACCCCAGAGAGCTCAGCCAGCTCCTGCCCACTGCCCTGGGCAGCGCTGGGCATGTGAGCTGTGACCAAGGCACCAGGAGAGCCCGGTGTGTGCAGCGCTGTCCCAGCCTCTGGAATCGCCCCGGGCTGCTGGTGACATACAGGTGTCTGGGCACAGCATCTTCCCAGCCCACCTGTAAGGAAAATGGTGCTCCTGCTCCACACCTCTCATGTCTGAGCTCTTGCTCCTAACAGCCCTCACACCCATCGTAGCCTCCAAAATTCATCCCCTCTTGCCACGGCCAAGCCAAGAGCTTTATTGAAACTAACGAGCACATTAGCTAATTGCAGCTGATAATGAGATGCACTTTGCTACAAGAGGGGATGGTGCATTGTGCTGCTTTTGGCTTCAAGCAGAGCACCATCACTTCTGACCACAGCTACAGTCAGTGCCTCCACCTCGCCATCACCTACCCTCTGCCTGGAGAAGGAAGGATCAGGATGGCGTTTCCACCCTGCAGTGGCACAGAAATGTCATGCTGTTCATCAGCAATTCAAGCTGCTCTGCTGCTCCCCCTCCCAGTGCCATTAAAATGTTAAGGAAAATAGAAAACTACCGTGTTGGCTGATCACCTCTGGGACCAGAATTTAGAGCTGGTCAGCATCTCAAATCAGTGCTGGGTAATGGCCCACACAAGCACAATACAAATCAACCAAAAAGGGCTGAGAGACTTCATTCCCATGACCCCAGAGATCCCTGCAGGTCCTGCTTAATGAGCACTGGAGGAGCAGTGCAGAGCCACACACGGGCACGTCCTGGTTCCCGTGGGTCACTGGGAGTGGGCTTTTATTCCCCAGCAAACAGGAGCCAAGCTGGGTAGGGGACAGGGAAGCTGCATTCCTGCAGTGTGGCATCCCAAAATGTATGCAGGTAAGCAGGCATCAGGGCATTCCTGGTTGCTCCATGCCCTTGGCTCAGGACACCTCCTACACTCTGGAGTGCAGCCACCAGCCCCCAGGAGCTGTCACCAGAGGAAAGGCTTGCAAGGAGGTGCAAGCAGGACAGGGCTGTGCAGGATGATGTGTGCTGCTGCTGCTGCAGGAACCTGTGAGCACGAGCCCCCACTCAGCCCTCTCCCAGCACACGAGGCTCCAGCAGCTGCTCCGACCCACCCTGCATTGGCCTCATCCTGCCCATGCTGCCACAGCTTCCAGCTCTGCCTCACCCCTGGAGCGTCCTGCTGGGGATGCCATCCATGCCAGAAAGCCAGGGGGAGCAGGGCAGTGTGTCACACTGTGTCACAGTGAGTGCCCCTGCGGACCCTGGCAGGTCCCCAGACTCACCAACAAACGCTGCCCAGCTTTTGGAACGCAGCCACTTCCCTCTCCAAGGAAAGCTGAGGGAAACGGGATCTCTCCCCCACCGCGGGGCGGGGGGGAATCCCTTTGCCTTGCAGATATTTTTTTCACATCCCTGCTCGGAAATGCTCTTCAAAGTGTAAACGCCTGGCTTGTGGCAGCTGGGCACGGCTCTACCAGCTTCCAGTCAAAGCACTCCCTGCCCGTCTGAGCGCCGGGTGGGAGACAGAGCATCCTCAAGAGGATGGGAGGAGCTGCTCGGGACACACCCCTGTGCCCGGCACCACCGCACACGGGCAGGACGGGTTGTGCAAGCACCATGACTTTAATTTGCTCCATTTATTGCTGTTTCATGGTCATTTTCTTTTAATGAACTCTTACTTTCATTTCTGTCCATAATAATTACACCATTATTACATGGAATATTTTGTAATAATATCTCTGGCTACAAATTTTATCTTCTCTTTGAAATGCCATAGTAATTCAGCTTTAATAATGAATTCCATTCTTTTTGTATACAGAAATGGTAGACTTCGGTGAAAGTGAAAAGGAAAGCAACTCTTTGCAGAACAAACATGACTGTTTTGCCCTTTCTTTATGCTTCATGTGATTTTTCAAGTAATCTGAGGAAGAAGTAGAGATCCTTGGCTTGGGCTGCCTATGAGCCCACATTCCTCTCACACTGTGGTCCAGAACCACAAGGAGTCACTCTTCCACCCCGTGCACCTCACCAGGGAATTTTACACCCTCAAGTCTCAGTGTTCACACGTAGTTACGGTTCTGACTCATTTTCAGAAAAGCTTCATTAGCAGAGCTCTTCCCGGGAGGGCTGCCCAGGCAACCCCTCCGCTCCCTTGCAGTCCTGCTCTCTGGCTGCTCATTTTCAGCTAATTTTAAAAGGTTCAGCCGAGGGAGAGCTAGGCAGAACTGAGAAATCGGTCATTACAACCATGCAATAGCAGTTTGCTAACGTGTCAAAGCCCTTTTAATTTGCTGGGAAAGGTGCAGCTCAGAGATAAAGAGAAATTTGACTCCCTCTGCCTTACTGCAGCTAGCTGAGTGTGGGGCATTGCTGGACCTGCAGCCTCAGAGCCCTTGCCCAGGAAGAGCTGCCTGTGTGGGGCAGGTACCCCATAGCCTGGCACAGCCCCACAGCCCCCTTGGGGCACACACAGCCCCACAGCCCCTGGCACAGCCCCACAGCCCCCTTGGGGCACACACAGCCCCTCAGCAAGGGCCCTACTGATGGCAGAGCTGAAGAAGCAGCACACAACCCCAGGACCCATCCTGCTCTCAGGCCACAAAATACAAATTCCATTTGCCTGAAGGTCTTAGAACTGTAGAATCAGAGACTGGAAAGGACCTCAACAATCATCTTATTCCACGCCCTGCCATGGGCAGGGACACCTTCCACTAGGCTAGGTTACTCCAAGCCCCATCCAGCCTGGCCTTGAACACTTCCAGGAGTGCGTTCAAGGGCAGTCTGTGCCAGGGCCTCACCACCCTCACAGGGAAGAATTTCTTCTGAACATCTAATCAAAACCTGTCTCCTCCCCGTTTAAAACCATTCCCCACTGCATTGTCTTCTGGCCATCTGGCACCCTGCCCTAGGACACAATGCCAGTGGAAATTTGCCCCTCCAGGTACCAGCCCCAGCCCTGGCAGCAGGACACAGTGCATCCCCTTCCCAGGCCATGGCATTTGAGCCCATGGGGAGCTGGGTAAGGGCCATCCCAGCTGGCAAAATGCACCTCAGCTCCTACACACCAGATTCACTTGTTTTCCCACCCCTGGCCCACAGGCAACATGAACCATGCCAGCCCCCAGCGTTCCCGTGAGCACAGGAGTTTGGGGGGCTGAAACTGAGAGCAAAGAAACCCCTCTGCCTCAGACACCATGATTGTCAGCAGGAGACACTGCTGTTCCCGGAGAGGAGAGGAGAGGAGAGGAGAGGAGAGGAGAGGAGAGGAGAATCCCCACACCGAGGGACACCAGCAGGACAGCAGAGGTGAGAGGCTCCCTGCCACATGGGGTTTTCACGTCCCACGCCTGGCAAGTGCGAGCAGAGAGGCTGAGCCCACGTGCAGTGCGAGCAGCGAGCTCCAGAGCTCCCTGCAGCTGCTTCTCCTTTTGCTGAGCAGCAGGGAACTTGGAACAAAATGCGTATCAGATGGATGGTGTGTTTAACACCGACAGCAGGAAACCTCCCGAGAGCCTGGGATAAGTTCCAGAGCTTCTGGCATGCTTCTCCCTCCCATTTAACTGGTATTTCCCCACTGGAACCCTTTTTTAAAAGACACAGCTTATCTCGTGGAACCATGAAGAATTGTAAGAGCAAACAGCTTTTGAATCCTGCATGCAAAAATAAAATAAAAATGCTGTCCTACTCTGATTGACCTTTAAATGAGCAGCAGAACATGGGGGTTTTATGGCATAACCCGAAATGACACATTTTGAGTATCTCAGGGAGTGTGGGCACAACCCCACATGTTCAGTGTAAAATACTGCTTGCTGGTGGAGAGCTACAAAATGAGAAGTTGGATGCATGTAAGTGTCAGGCAATGCCAAGAGAATCTCATTTCCCAAAAGAAAAAATCCCAGCTGACTTAAATGCTTTTTTACTTCTGCTTCAGGTTGAGTGATGAGCACAAAGGCAAAGACAGCCCTTTGATTATCAGCTTTAGAAGGTGCTGGGGCCACCCCGGTAGGAGCTGGATTCAGACATTCCAGCCTCGTTCATCATGAAGACCTCACCATGTTACACAGGGCGTTGAACTGCTGGTGAATCATTCTTCACCAAGGAGTCTCCTAATCTGTTTCCAAATGACTGTGCTTGATTCATGTGGCTCCTTAAATCCAACCACATTCTGCAGGCAGCGGCACTTTGCTTGGACAAAGCAGCATCTCCATGGGCCGGGTGGGCACAGGGGACCTCAGGCACATGGTATGTGCAGGGCCAGGAGTTGGACTTAATGATCCTTGTGGATCTCTACCAACTTGAGATATTCTATAATTCTATTATCAGACCTGGTTGCCACAGTCAGTTGAGTCCCTGGACAGCAAACAGAGGGTTTGCATGTGGAATCTCCATGAAATTTTTAAGTTTGAGGTCACAATTAAAGACCTTTCTCTGCTACTGATCATTTTTAGTGGTTTTAACCTGTGAATAAACACAATTCTTTAATGGGATGAAAGCTCTGCATGTATCTGTCCCTCAGCATCTCCGACTCTGGGGGTCTCAGGTATCAGTGACAAAGTTATCCCTGTTCAACTCCACACAGAAACAGAGCTGCAGCTTCCTTGCACACAAATGTTGCTGCCACTGGGAATGCAGCATTATGAAAGCAGCATTATTATGCAGCATTATGTTTCCAACCTAACCTTCACCGAAAACTGACCCAAATGCAGCAACAACAGGGCAGACAACAGGAGAGTAAAGCCCATGAACTCAACAAGTAGACAAAGAATTCTTGTTTTGAGACCATGGAAACCCAGCCCAAGAGATGAGGCAGTCACAGGAAGTTCTTACAATATCAGGAAGGCAGGATGGGCAGAGAGAAACTGTGTTCACACACACATAGAGCAGGGCCAAACTTTTAAGTGTTTGCTCCTGGTCTGCCCTCTTTTCTGTGGATCAAATTTTCCTGAATAAAAATCACACAATTTGGTCTGCTGTGGATAAGTCTGTGAGAACAAAAAAATCCCTGACTCTGGACCTGCTGGCACATGAATCCACAAGCCTGGCTGCTCATGGGCAAGTGAGATTTATACATGATTCACACCTACCAGTATACCTGGGCATCTGCACTTCAAACCTCAGCAAGTTGCTGCTTTATTAATCCCAGGTGTGACTCTTCCCCAAAGAAGCAGCTCCCTACAAATTGATACCATGGAGGAGCAGGGCTCTCTGGCACTGGGATTGGGCAGGCTGAGTGAGCACTTAAGCTGCCAGCAGTGCCCATATCCCTGGTAGACCTGATTCAGTGCCAAAAAGTCGTCCAGAAAAAAAGTGAAGAGTTTTCTCCCAGTTAGAATCACAGAATGGTTTAGGTTGGAAAGAAGCTTAAAGCTCATCTTGCTCCACTGCCTGCCATTACCAGGGCCACCTTCCACTAGACCAGGTTGCTCAGAGCCCTGTCCAACCTGACCTTGGACACTTCCAAGGATGAGGTATCCAGGGTTAGCAGAAGGGAAAGGCAGTAGCTGCTGACTGACTGGGTGAGGGACTCACCCCAGAAGATGTGTTTTGGTTTTAAGCAACGCGGGTGGGGATTACAGGATTAGAACTGCTTTAACTGTCAGGCAAAAATGACAGAAATAGGACAGGGTTAGGTGTGGGGTCAATCAAGAGCGTGAATGGTTTCAAATTAACCCGTGAATGCCCTTCCCAAGCAGAGGCATGTGAAGCAGACAGCAGGTGCCCTGGGACCCAAGTGTTCGCCTGCGCTGCCAGGTGCACAGCTCTGCCAGTAACCAGTAACACCAGTACCACCAGCAACACCAGCATATGTCCTCCCACCATGCTCCAAGGAGCCCCCAGCCCTGGACCACCAGGTCCCCCCTGGCCCATCAGGCTCCTGTGTGAGGGAGGATGGGCACAAAGGGCTGAGCACAACTTCTCAGATGCTTCTCTTCTCTGGGCACAAACTTCAACCATGGGTTCACATAACCCCTCCAAAAAATCACATGCATGCCACAAAGCAGCATTCCAAAGCTCAGAGAGGAAATCTCAAATTGACTGGGAATAACAAATTAATATCTCAGAGCCACAACGATGTTTTCCACCAAGACTTTCAGTTCTACATTACTTTACACTTGTTCCATCTTCCTAGATGATCTTTACAACCAGGGCAATAGAAATTTTTATTTCTAATAAGTGGAGAGTGGAGTGGAGAGTGTCCATCACATAACAAGTGGGGTTTGTGATACTCATAGCAACTCAGGTGGAAAGATTTACATGCATTGCCCACAGAGCAGGAATTCCCACAATAGGTTCACATAGATGTATCAGATGTATGTATGGATCATTATACGTGTCTCAGATTTTGCTACAGACATGAAGAAATTCCCTTCTTTAACTCCTCAGACCATCCCAGCTCACCAAGCCACTGGTTTTAAATGCCCCATAATGAGTATTCACAACTTCTAACTCCAAGCAGCAGCTCCTATGGCTGCATGTTCCTACCCATCTTGAAGGAGCAGTCCCGGGAGTTTCCTGCACACGTGGACACTCCAAATGCCAATCCAACAGCTGTCACAGTGGCACTGTGCTGTGCCTCTTGGTGTCTGTTTGCTGGATGCTGACCCACACATTTGGCACACTCATCCTTGCTGCCCAAAGCCCAGAAAAAGGGAGGGACACTGAGCTCCTTGAGGCTGTCAGCATTTGGTCCCCAGAGAGACGCCCGCCTGCTCCTGGTGTACACCACAGCCTGAAACTCCTCCTCCCCCCACCAAGAAATGTGAGACAGAACTTCACCAAGCAGCTCATCCCCACAAAACCCCCACCTCAGGCATCCCATGAGGACCCCAAAGTACTACCACAATCATGGGGACCCAGATGATTGCACAAGCATGTGACACATGCAGCAGGGATCTTGCTCCCCTACCTGAATGGCTTCTGTGGTGATGCGTGGAGGCCAGCGTCAGTCGTCCCCACAGCGTGGTAAGGCAGAGACTGAGCACGAAAACCCATTTGCTCAGTCTCTGTTTATCTCTCTCACTCATTCTACTGAAAACAAGAAGAGATATGTGGAGGAGGAGGGACTGAGGAGGGCTAGGAGGTGCAGATCCACTCACCAATGCTCCTGCACGCAGTGGTATGACTCCTGAACGTTGTGAGGACTGGGGTGTCTGGCTGTGGGGACATGGCCCTGGGAGATGAAGGGATTCACCCACCACCCTCAGATGACCTCAGACTTCATCAGCAGCACAGGCCATCTCAGCAGGACAGAAAGAGATCCTACCAGCAGGAGTACAGGTGAGTGATGGTTACCTTTTACTGGTGATTCACGGTCACATCTGTGCATCTGCCAACTTCAGGTGGGTCAGGTCTTTGCAAGGAGCAGATATCAGCACATCTGAAAGGAGAAAGAAGGACATGGGCAGTGATACCTGCCATCAGCGTCAGCCACTGTGTCCCTGGGAGTGGCTGGGGACATCTGGGAATTTCACCAGCCCTTCAGGACACACACTCTCAGGTGCATGAGCATGTGTCCATCGCACCACAAACTTCTCCAGGAGCTCAGCCCATCACCCTGCTCACCCCTTTGGCTGAACAGCAGGATCTGCAGAGCTGCTCCTGATTTTTATGCTGAGAGCACAAAATCAGGTCCTTTATCGTAGGTTATTAAAGCGGATGACAAACACTAAATGCACAGGCAGTGTGTGTGGGAAGAGCCAGAGCAGATCAGCAGCGAGTAATTTCAGGTTCTGCCTTTTCTGTGCGTGGTTATGTGCTGTTATTGTCCTTGTGTCACTGAGGTCCCTTGCAGTGATGCCCAAGGCCTGGTATTTGTAAACCACTTGCTGACAAACAGGAGGATGGGCTGATCCTGCTGGATGTCCTGGGGCCAGCACCCCACAGGAAGCAGGAACGGGGCAGCTGGTTGCAGTCAGATACACAAAGCCCATGGCAGTGCCAGGACCTGCACTCTGCTCTCCCAGCACGTCACCTTCTTCTGGGGCTGCTCCTCCTTCTGGCACAGACACTAAATTCATGCAACCACACACTCAAAACTGCAAGGGCTACCCCTGGACACACCGAGAATCTCTCTGGGCACCACACTGGCACCACTCCCACTCCATGCAGCACATACTGGGAAGAAGCCAAGTTTCACATCACCTAAAGCCCCTAGGGAAAAATGTCAGTCCCAGAAGGTTTTGTGTTTTACTGCTGCATTTTTAAAATATATTCTCTTCACTATTTACAGCCCTTCAGATGGGAACAGGCAGTGGCACCAGCAGCGATGTCACTGCTTGGCAGCTGCCAGGTGACATGGTGACCTCCCAGACTCCATTATCACCTGCTGGGGTCTAACCAGGTCCAGCAAACAACTGTGTCCCCCATAAAATTTTAGTGCTGGATCGTAACTTACTAACAAGACACCACAAAGACAAGTGGTGATGACACTGAGGTTGGGGAGTGCTGCCAGGACCAGCAGCAGGGGCCAGGGGTACCCCTGCCCTGTGCCAACCTTGCACCCACAGTCCCCTCCACAGGCCATGCAGAATTCCAGCAGTGCACTGGACAAAACCACACCTCTCAGAGAAGAAATCTTCAATTTTCAGCCACGTTTGAAATTTCTATCTGCTCTGGACCATGAGACAGTGAAACCACACACTCCTCTAATGAAGAGCCAGGATACAATATGCTGACATTTTTAATCAAAATGAAGTGATTTGAAGTGGTAAAAAGGACATTTCTTGTTTGGAAGCATTTAGAAATGAATTTTCCTGTTTTAAACTGGCATTTCAAAATGAAAAATGCTTCATTCCGAATTGGTGATTTAAAGTGATATTTTGCACTTTGATTCTCCCATCTGGAAAACAAAAATCAGAAAATGTCATCAAAAGTGTTGACATTTGCGCAGGAAGAAACCAAAGGTATATTGACAAAACCACATATTTTATGCTGAAAAAGAATGTAGAGGTAAGGAAATACTTCTAATGAATGCTGTGGGATGGTCAGCTTGGCCAGGAGCAGACTGAAGAGTGGCTGGCAGCATCCCACTTACTGTCCTGACTCCATCCCTGCCCACTGGGTGATGAGGGGCTGCTCCTGCTCCAGAAAGAATCCAGTATGGCTCAACGTGCAAGAAAACCTTTGCTCCTCGAGGTGATGTGGTGGGACTGTAAGACTCTCTCCTGCAAACCCATATTTAGGTGATCTCTGATGTTCTGGCACAATATGCTCTGCATGAGGCTTCTCGGAGGGGGATCATACAACATCTGGTACTGCTGGAGTCCTTTGGAGACGTGACAGCCCACTGTGTAAATACTGATGTCAGCTTAAAGCATGCACTATTTGCTCAACGACAAAGCAAACAGCTCTCTCAGAGCTGCTCAGCCCTTCACCTGACTCCCGAGGCAGTGTGTGCCACAGCCCTGCATCCAGCCCCACAGCTGGGGCCACCCCTGCCCAGCCACGCTGCACACAGCAGGAGCTGTGTCCCACAGGCACGCAGCTGTCCTGCCCCACGATGGGGCACACCTAGCAGCCCAGATGTGAGGACAGCAGACACCATGCTAGCGCAATTTTTGCACCAGTGAGTCCCCAGTGCCAACGGACCTCCCATGCGCCTTCCATGGGAGCAGCCAGGTCCCCATCAGGAGACCCTGCTTTCCTGGCTGCTGCTCCAGCTCCAGCTCCTGCTTCATGCAGGGAGCCCAGCCCAGCTCCCAGGCACCAGGCCTGAGCCCCACAGCACACACCAGAGTCCTTCTGGAGGAGCCCATCCCCAGCTCATGCCCATGGGACCCTCCAGGCCATGTGAGTTTCCAGGAGACATTCCTAAACCTCTCAGCTGGACCAAAAACCAAGCACTCCACTGGCCACTCCATCCCACAGAGGACAGCAACATGCTCCCAGTGCAAAGTATATTTAGCTCAGAAAGGCTGAGCTGTTTGCTATAGCCAAGGAAGCATAAATAAATTACAGTGTTATCAATAATGCAATCCACACTGTCCATGCCACACTCCAACAGGAAACCACTGAGCTGAGCAGGAGCCACGCTGGTGGCCAGGAGAGCACATGTGGCTCAGGGGAGCAGGAGGACAAGGTGCACCCCAGTGCTCCATGCTGGCAGAGGCACTCAGAGCTCCCACTCATGCCCTAACTCCCATTAGAAAACACAGCTCCACAGAAATTGCTGTTTTGACAGTTATCAACCTCCAGTGTCGTGAGATTACAACTACAATTGTTTGGTCTAACTTGAGATTTTTCAGCCTGGAATGTCAGTGAAATGAAGAGTGGTGTTCTGGCATGTCAAAACACTTAATTTTGATTGAAAATCTCGGTATTCTCCATTTTGTTATGTGCTGTTTGGAATTTTGTGGATTTTTTCACTATCATTTTTTAGCTGCTTTTGTCTTTTGGGTCTGAGCTGGGACCTGAAAGAACTGTCAAATTCCCCAATCTCTCAGACTATCAATCTCAGCTGCAACCAGAGTGTCAAGAGATGATGGTTCCTCGTCCCTCCCTGTAGGCACATGTGGGCATGGGCCACCATCCACATGGGAGCTTCATCGAGGGTCTCAGCACAGACACACTACAGGAACAGCTCCCTGCTGCCCTCGCAGACAACGACCACTCTGCTTGTCACAGGAGCTATGGACATTTTCCTCCTCCTCCGTTAAAGCCACATGTGGAACTGTGCCCCTCCAGCCAGGGTCTGCAGTTTGCTGGAGCACAGCCCATTGCCCCACAGTGCTAATGAGGCTAATGAACTGCCCCCAAGCCTCTCCCTGCAGCAAAAGGGATGGCTGATGAGCAGGAGGAGGAGACTGCTGCTTCCCTGCCTTGGCACCCACAGCGTGGACCAGCTCATGACTCCAGAATGGGACTGGTACAGCTCACGGTCTCCTCTGAGCCACCGAGCCTCTACTTGTGGCGGTGGGGCCATCTGACCCGTGCCCATCCTGTGCCCCTCGAGCCACCCCATGAGGCCGCTGGCTCTCGGTGCCACTGCTCTACTCCCGCCTGGTGCTGGCCAGAGGCAAACCCATCCTGGCTGGAGGAGCTACAGCAGAGGGGGAGGAAGCAGAGGAAGATTAAAGCCCCCCATCCCATCCTGTCGTGCTCACGGCTTTGGCCGCAGGGACATCTTGTGCTGAAGGCAGCAGCAGTTGGGATCTATGGCCCCTTCCAGAGCAAAGGAGCATCCTCGGCTGCAGAATCTGGGATCTCTACAGCAGTGCTTTGCCTCCCAGAAAGGCGAGTAGCTTCGCAATGCTGGCAAAACAGCATCCGTGACGATGCCCCCCGAGCCGGGGCCGGACAGGGTCCCAGCGGGTCCGGATCCCCCCCAGCCCGCAGGGACCGCGGCCGCCGCTGCTGTCGGAGTCAAGGGGAACGGGGCGCAAGGCAGAGCCGGCCCCGTTAAACTCGCTGCAGGGGCCCTCCCGAGCCCCGCACCTGCCCCGGAGAGCCCCGGCGGGCGGCAGGGGACCGGGGACACGCGGGGACCGGGGAGCGACGTACGGCGGCCGGGCGGAGCCGGGAGCGCTGGACCCCACGGCGGAGCCCTGGACCGGCATCCCGGTGCCGCCTGCGCTCGCTGGCACGCCGCTCCCGGCGGCTCCCCGGCCCCGGTTCCCCGGCCCCCGTCGGCACTCAGCGTCCCCTCGGAGCGGCGCGGGAGTCGCCCCGGGGCTGCCGTCTCGTTCCCCCCCGCCAAACTTTCCGCACGTACCTGCCGGTGGCCTCGGTGCGGCCGGGGGCCGACGCTGCCCATGGCCGGNTGAGGGCGCTGCCCCGCCCTGGTCAGCCCCGGTGCCCGTCAAGGCTGTCGGGGAGGAGGAACAGGCAGAGAGAATTTACCGGAAAAATTATTTACACACACAACCCCTTTCCCCACCCCCCGCCTCCCCCAAAAAACAAAGAGGGGGCTGATGGCCCCGCGGGCTCCGAGGGATGTGGGATGGTGCGGGGATGGACGGACAGCCAGCCAGACTGATTGCTGGCCCTGGCATTCTCCTCCTCAAAGGATGAGCCTGGTCAGAAATAATTTACTCAAAAACTAATTTTCCCTGCCAAAAAAAAGTGTGATGGATCCGCGAGCACAGAGGGGTGCTGGTTGGTGTGGGGATGGATAGACGGAGAGATGGACCCACTCCTGCAGCCCTGTTCTCCTCAAAATCTGTGTCAAACCACCAAAACAGCTTTCCTGGAATTGAAATAGCATCACCAGCTTGGATCGGGCTCTGCAGGAGACTCTCCCTGACACAGGGGATTCCAACACCTGGGACCACAACACCAGCCTGGGCCAGTTCTTTCCCCAAGGCAGCTCCAGGCTTGTTCAGCAAACCTCTCCTGATGCCCCCAGGGCAGAGCTTGCAGCAGGCAGCAACAGGCTTTAAAACACCAACGAAGAGCAAGGACAAAGGTTGAATTTTCACAATTGTTGCCAGGAATTAGACCTGCAACCTCAGCACAGCTGAGATGAGAGGCTGGAGTTCCATGCACTCATTTTCATTGCTTTGCTCAAACCTATTTGCACATCGATGAAAGCCTTTGGTTTCTGATGACAGCTCACTGCTTACTCCTGGACCTTCCACCCCCCTGCTCAGCTGGAAGCATGGAATCATTTCCAAGACCAATATGAGTTACAGGTGAGCATCAGCTCTTCAGACAACCCACACGTGGGCAGTTTGCAAATCCCCCAGCCATTTGCTTTCCATGGGATCCCAAAGCCTTTGTGCATGCCCTCTCCCTTCCCCAGAAGCCAGCCCTTGGACAGGGCACTGCTGCGAGTCCCTGCCCAGTGCCACGCTGGCACCGCTGGCACCAGACAGACGGCAAGGCAGATGCCCTGGGGTGACCCACGCGCTCCTGGGGGACCCACAACTCCCGAAGTGCACACAGGTACCCAGGGGAGAGTACCCCAGCCCCTGACAAGATTAGGTTACTTTGCTATTTTGTCCTAGGAAACTGAGTTCATTTCCCCCTTTATAGTGTCAAAATTGCCATGTGTTAAATTCCAATTAGTTAGACTTGGTTACTCAAAAGAAAAAGGAAAAGCTCTACAAGATTAAACCAAACCCCAGCATAAGATATTAAGAAAATACAAGCATGTCATTCTTCAGATCAGAGGGTTTTAATAATAATGACAAAATCAATATGAAACTAAATTAAATCTGCTGTTTATATTCATTAGGTAATTTGATCGACAGCCTGCCAATGCAGGTCTCTAGTGCTGTGGTAAGTAAATACAAACACGCTACTTTCAGATCACAAAGTTTTAGTGGAACGATCAAGAGCAAATTAAATCAGAGCTATTTTCCACACCAGCCAAATTCCAATTAAATTAGGCCAGATTATTTAATAAGGAAGTCTACAAAACTCTAGCTCTTTATTGATGTAATGATACAGAAATATAAACTTGTTGCTTTCCAGATCACAGCATTTAAATGCAGAGGAGGAATTAAGACTTCAGTAAAACTGCTTTAATTTAAATTCAGCTGGAAGTGAACACAGAAATTCCTTTTCATCATCCTCCTGACTTCTTATTGAGTGACCAGCAGCAGCCTTCAGCCTTGCTCTCTTCCCTGGCTGTGGCTCCTCAAGGAGCCCAGTACTTCACTGGATGAGGGGACACAAGTTTCCAGTATCCATAACAAGCCAAGTTTGGAAAGGAAAGGAACTGCCCAAGAAAACCCTAGCAACATTTCCTGATGTATCCTTAGTGATAAATCCTGCTCCCACGTAAGAAATCTGTCACATGCCCGGAATCCCTCTGTACCTTCCAGGTGAGCAGCCAGCTTTTTTTTCTTTTTCAGGAAGAAAACTCAAGGATTGGGGCTTGGGGTACAAGAAGGGTTAGGGGTAAATGGTTGTACAAAGGCAGATGGACATGCCAGAGGAACTTCAAATGCTCAGGACAATCAACTTATCTGCAGCTGCTAATAGGCAGAAGGGTACAAATTATTTTATTAAAGCTGGAAAAAGCAGAACTCCTGACATTTTATTCCTGGGGAAGATTTATCACACCCTGTTTTCAGTGGATCACTGAATTAAGATTCAAGTTTATTTATTCCCTTCATCTGATGAGCCCCCGGTGCCTCCAGGCTGTCTCAGTACCGAGTACCTGCCTCCGAGGATTTTGTTCCCTTTTCAAAAGGTTTTGCTGACAACAGGGGATTTCAGTGCAGATTCCCAGCCTGTCAAAACAGCAGTCCAGGGAGAGGATCTCTCCCTGGGCACTTCTGCAAAAGCAGGGATAAGTGCTGCTCCCTGCATCCTCTGGAATGTGGGTCTGAGCTTCCAAATTGAAAAGTAAGTTCCCCAAAGGCTCCATAAATTCCAGTGAGTGTTACTGTTATACATTTATTATTCTTCTTCTGTATTTCTACTGTCAGGTAATATTAAATGAGACCAGGAGGCTCCTGAAGACTTTGAGAGCAGAATCGTGAATGAAGATCCCGTGGGAGATATGAAAATTGTATGGAAGATTTTGAAGCTCCAGAGGGGGAAAAGCCAAGTGACCCAAGGAGGTTAATGTGCCCCCTTCCCCCCTCCCCTCTGCAGGAGGGAAAGGGTAAAACCCTCTGAGAATCTGCACCAAATCCAGGTCATCTGCTCTGCAAAACACTGATGTACTCACCTGCAGAGAGGTCACAGACATACCCAGATCAGCAGCGCTCCCAAGGCTTCTCTGCACTCCAGCAGAAACAGACAGGGAATAAAGATGTGTGGTTGCAATCAAATTATCCCTTCAAAGAAATAACAATAAATGCTGAACTTCCCAATTACAGGGACATACAAACCTTGGAAACCATTAAGAACCACTTCTTCTGTTGATGAATTATCCAGAGTGCACACAGCTATTTGCTGAGCTTCACTGTACTATGCTAATTATAAATTAATATATTACTCATTACACAGTCAGGCTCTACAGTCAACTAATGCAGTGCTGCAAAGAGCCTGTTTTAAAACATCCTCTGGTACTTTTATGATCTAGATGTTTAATTTACTTCTGTTCTGGCTTAAATGCAACCAACACGTCATTGTTTCACAAAGAAATATCCCTGGCTCCATCCTACCTCCTCTGGGGCTCAGCAACATAGATGAAAGATGAAACTTAGAAAGGCTTTTTCAATGCTAAGCACTTGCATGAGAAATTAACTAAAATAGCATAATTTAAGACTAATTCCTGTGTTACTGATTTTTAAATCACTGTTTATCATGGCAGCATGCTGGAGTGCTTCACCTGAAGCTGTGTCCAGGGAAGGTGAGTACCTGACACCCCCATGCTCAGGGGTAACTTTGGGTGAGATGGGGAGACAGGGAAAGCATGAGCATCCAGGCAGGACTCCCAGAGGGGTGGGAAGAGCGAGGGGCAGAGCTGCTGGCACCTGAAATGGCTGTTTATTGGCATTAGTCTGACTCAGTCTACAGCATCTGCATCCCCAGGCCTTGTGCCAGGCAACCTTGTGAAGAGGAACATTAGCCTCGAAGATAAGGAGAAAACTTTACATGGATCTGTCTGGCAGGATGAATAGGGGGAAATGGAGCGCTCTTTCTTGGAAAACAGTCTTTAACACGGCATTGTTTCAGGGAGCATTCCTGCAGGAAGGTGTTTATTTGTCAGACCATTCTTTCCACGCTGTGCTCAACATAACGGAAACAACAAATATCCAGTAGGGTCACAGAAGTCAGTCTGGAAACTGCCAATTCCGTCTTTCCAAGGAAAGCACCCTGGTGACTCAGCAGTACGGGGCAGATTGGCAGTCCCGCAGCGGGGAGACACATTTGCTGGGGAATCCAGTGATTTTCAGCCTTAATAACACGGTGATATTGCACTCAGAATATCAAGAGTGCCCGACGTGTGACCAGCAGCTGGACAGGGATGCTGTGAGGGGAAGGTATCAGGAGCTGAGGAGAGGAGCCATGAATGCTGGAGAGGAGCTAGAGGGGTGTTGGCCTCAGGCAGGAAGGGTTGGTTTGAAAGGGACCTTAAAGATCAGTATTTCCAACCCCCAGAAGGGACCTTAAAGATAACCTAGTACCAACCCCCACCATGGGAAGGGATGCTGCCCACTAGACCAGGTCCTGAAGGGTACTGAAAGAGCTTTAAAGTGTACTGAAGACCTTAAATCTTGGGATTAGAATTGGGAATACAGGTACCACTGAGTCACTTTTGTACTGCGATCCTAATAACCTGGTACAGTTTGAAATCTCTGGCTGAAGATGGCTATAGCCTGGAGGGCTTCTCAGCGCCGCTTCTGCTTGTAACTTACAATGCAAAAGCCCCGTGCTGACAGGAATCAGCGGTTCCTCTGTGAAACTGAGGCACTGGGGCACACGAATTTTAAGAAACAGCTTCCATTTTCCTTTACAGTAGGCAAGTATTGCGTTTTTCCATCAGTTTTTTTGCTGTCACAGGAGCCCAGAGGCAGGGAGGTGCTAAGGTCAGGCTGTGCAAGCGATGGTGTTTACGCTGGCGACTCTTCCCCTCCCAGCCAGGGAGGATGTGTTGTTCTGCATCAGCTAAATCCGCATCCTGCTCACGCTGGAGCGCAGCATCCTGGGTGAAAGGGAGGGAGAGGTCCGGCTCCCAGCCCTCTCACGGTGTGTCTGTCCCTGCTCCTCCTCAGGCTGCGGGTTATTAATAGCCCGGAATGGCCGCGCGTGGGCTGATGAGCGCGGCAGGGGTGACAAAGCGCCTGGCGCTGGACGGGGACGTTGTCCCGGAGTAGGTGGCTCTGCTGGAATCTTGGGACGATCCAGTTAGGAAACTCACCTGTCGACAAAACGCGTGGACAGGGCCAGCCTGTCCCCCCGCAGCCCCTCCTCCAGCCGGGAAAAGACTTTCCCAGAGCGTTTTCTGCGCCGGGATGGCTCGTGTGCCCGGGGCTCCCGGCTGAGTGCGGGTCCCTCTCCGGGAGAGCTCGACCTCCACCTCCGCCCGGCTGCGGGATAACGGCGGGGTTCCATTACCCGGGAGGGCTCGTTC
>VYZP01063550.1:24708-34752 GCA_013400635.1 Hypocryptadius cinnamomeus
CCCCCGCGGAACCCCGGGGCGGCGGGGCCGGGGCCGCCCGGGGATCGCCGCCGCCAGCCGCCTTCTGCCGGCCGGCCTTCCTGCAGCTGACTCCCGAGGAGCTGCGCCGCGCCGACGACCACACGGGGCGGGCGGTGCAGAGCCCCCGCGACGGGCGCCGCCGCCTGCCCTGGAGCACGGGATACGCAGAGTGAGCGGGGCCGGGAGCGGCGTTGGCAGCCTGGGGAGGGCACGGTGGCACCGCTCGGCACCGGAGCCTTGGGGACGAAAGTGGGTCGCGGCGGGCGGTGAGCTGCGTCTGTCCCTTTTCCTCCAGCAGCAGCAGCAGCGAGGAGCGGGCGCTGTGGGTGCCCGTGATGGGAGAGCATCAGCGAGGGGCTGTGCTCTCACCGATCCCCCAGGGGTTTAGGCTCTTCTGGCCGTTTTGTTTTCTGCGCTTTCTGCACAGCACCCGCTGTCACCGATGGGTACCGAGGGTGAGGAAGCTGCGGCGCCTCTGGCAGGACTCGTGGGGAGCAGGGAGCTGGGGATTTCTTGGGAGTGAGACTACTTGAGACTTCCCCTTCAAGGGGAAAGGGATTGTCTTCTTCTTTCACTAGCTGCGAGTTGCAGCCCTAACTGAAAGCGGACGGGAAGGTCAGACTGTGAAGGTTTTTGCTACTTATTGCTGTCAGCCCACTCCCACACCCCTTCCTCAAGCTGGTCTTCCCGATATCCTACAGAGCTTTATGAGATGTTGATTTGCCCCTGGAGATAGTGGGGTAGGAGTACCCAGAGTGAAAAAAAATCCCCTTTTCGGTGTCCCAAGAGTTCTTTCTGCAAACCACTTGGAAAGTCTGCCCAAAAGAAAGTCACCCTGCTGTGTTTACAGCTTTTTCCTGTGAGCAGGTTCTGCGATCTAGACCTGAAATCTGCTGTGTCAGCACAGGCTGGGAAAAGTCAGTGTGAATCTTTCTGCAAAAGTTCTGCCGGTTTCATCATCATCACCTTCTCCCCTCCTTCCCCAAGCCCCCTGCTCCCCCCAAGAGGTGATGGACATGGGTGAGGCTGTGATTCTCTCTGTGCATATCTGAGGCTGATACAGGTTTTGGGACAATTATTCTGCCTGGGGCAGTGCTAGGGACCTTCAGCAAAACCAGTTTATTTCTGATCACTTCTCTGGGTAGGTGTGTGGACAACTGCTCCCCCCTGGACCCAGCTGTGGGTGGGACTCAGTGCTGCTCCTGGCCCCAGATCAACCCACACACCTGGTCTGAGACATCTGGGACAGGACAGGAGCACCTGTGCAGGGCATCCCTGGCATCTCTGGGGACACGGGAGCATGAGTGGACGGGGTGGGGGTGGGGGGCAGAGGTGCTGCGGGATGGCATTTGCTGGAACATGATGTGAAAGAAAGGGCCTTTACACCTTTTTTCCTCCTGGCAGGGTGATAAACGCAGGGAAGAGCCTGCACAATGAGGACCAGGCGTGCTGCGAGGTGGTGTTTGTGGAGCAGAGGCCCGGCCCAAGGGGCTGGCTGTCGTCCAGGGAAGGCAGCGGGGAGCTGGATGGGGTGAGAGCCGTGGTGGTTCACAAGCAGGGACACGACAGGGAAGATGCCCAGCAGCAGGGCATGAGATGGGACACGTGGCAATGTGTGCACAGTGGGGAATCCCTTGGTTCGTGGCCCTTCTCTCTGCCTGCTCCTACCATCCTCCATCCCCATGTGACTACACCAGGGCTGGCCCAGGGACACCAGTGGCCCACGTGCCCTGGTGGGCTGCAGAGGTTCCTGTTGTGCTGGCACCGTGGTGCCTCCCCTTCTGAGGCTGCCAGAGGCACGAGGCGTGTGACGCAGGGCTGGGCTGCCAGCAGGGATCAGCTGTGTCCAGGCACCCTTGGTCAGCTGCCCCCATTGCTCCTGCCTGCTCTGAGACCTGTGAGACTCGTGTCACTGTCCTCAGCTGGTAGCCCCAGCTGCTGTGAATTCCCCGTGTCATCTGCTTCCTTGCAGGCTCCTTTAACCTTCCCTCTTCTCCCTGCAGGGCAGGAAAGGTTTTTATTTCCACTACTGGGCCTTGTTTGATGGCCATGCAGGCAGTGGTGCTGCTGTCATGGCATCCGAGAGGCTCCACCTGCACATCTGTGAGCAGCTCCGGGACCTCGTGGAGATCCTGCAGGACCCCTCCCCACCTCCCATCTGCCTCCCACACGACACACAGACCGGTTCTGCAGATCCAAACCAGATGTCCCATGCTGAGGACCGTGGGGAAGTCCTGCACGATGCTGTGCCGCGGTTTCACCTGGAGAAAGCAGTGTCCCATGAGAGCCTGGTGATCGGTGCCATTGAGAATGCCTTTAAGCACATGGTGAGGATCCTGTGCCTGTGGGATCATCTAGGGCATCCCCTGAGAGCACCTCTTTGCTGTATGTGTCTGCAGCAGCTTGACCCCGCTGGTGAAAGGCAGCTCTGCAGGGAGGGCTCCAAGCATGATGGTCTCAGAGAGGGCTCTGTGATGCTCTGCATTTTGAGCTTTCAGAACGCACAGGCTTTGGGCTCTGGGCCTGTGTGGTGCAGAAGGCTCCACTCCACTTTGTTCCTGGAGGCCCACCTGCTCCCCTCCTGTCTTGCTCTTTGCTGCCCCACAAGACCCCTGGCCCCTCAAGCCCTGCAGCCACTCCCTGGCAGTGTGGGGAAAGGTACCCTGGCTGGTCTCTGCTTCCCCCCTGGAGCTGAGGGGCTGCTGGAGCAGCCAGGTGCTGTGTGGGGCTGCCCCCCTACCCTGCAGCCTGTGTGTCTCCCCAGGACGAGCAGATCGAGCGGGAGCGGGCGGCCCAGCACCTGCCCGGGGGGTGCTGTGCCCTGGCTGCCATCTACCTGATGGGCAAGTTCTACGTGGCCAACGCTGGTGACAGCAGGTACAGCCCCACAGGGCAGCCCTCAGCTTTTGCTCAGTGACTGGGGACACCCCAGTGGAGTGGGGTGGTGCCAGAGGGACGGCTGGTGAGGAACACCCAGCTCCATCCCTGCCTGGGGGAGGGTGAAGGTGGCAGAACTGGGCAGAGTCATCCCCTGCCTGCTCCATGCCCCAGTGTACTCTGCTGTGGTCTCTGTGTTTGCCAGGTACACAGACAGGGCTGTAGAATTGCCTCCCAAAATCTGGGATGTGCTCTCTTCTTTCTTAACAACATCCTCTCTGCTACCCAGATGGCTCTGGACACCCTGGCCCCTGCTGCTGGCACTGGCCTGGGCTGCAAGTTGGAGAGTGAAAATTGCACTCAGCAAAGCTTTCAAAAATGTGCAAGGAGTCATTTTAGAGTACACTTCATACCAGTGACCTGTTTCAGTAGAAGGACACAAATCTGTGTGCAGTGGGAGCTTGGAGCCCAAAAACTTTAATTGCTGTATGTATTTCCAGGGGTGGGCTACTGTCACTGCACCTGCGTGTGCCCACAGCCCCAGGCAAAGAAAGGCAGGTCCACCTTACACTAAAGGTGACTCTGCAGGTGTAGCTGGTTTGAACTGTCCTGTATTTATCATTGGATCAAAGAATGGTTTGGGTAGGAAAGGACCTTAAAGCTCATCTTGTTCCACCCCATGCCACTTGCAGACAACCTTCCACTACACCAGGTTGTCCCAAGCCCTGTCTGACCTGGCCTTGAGCATTTCCAAGAATGGGGCAGCTACAGTTGCTCTGGGTATTTACTGCAGGTTACCTTGCCCTCAGCAATGTCAGACCAGCAAATACAGGCTCTGGTCAATTTTTTGAGGCTGGATGTGCTCCCAGCTCTGGGACAGAGAAGGAGGAGATCCCTCATTTTGGGTGCAGGTTCCCCTCCATGGCAGCAGCAGCCAGGCAGTGGCCATGCAGGATGTCAGCATGCACAGAGTCCTGGGGTTGTAACTGTGCCTCTGTAGCAGCCTACGTTGCCTTCTCAGGCATCAGACACTGCCAGAGCTGAGCCCAGCCTGGCCTTCCATCATCAGAGGAGACTCACAGCCACCAGTGTTGGAGAACCTTGGGCCTACCATGACATCCAGAAACATCTCATAATCAGACCTTTATGTTTTCTTGAGACATTAAACTGTAAGAGCAGACCCAGCAGCAAGTGACAGTGCTGGTGTGGGATGGGCACGTGTACCTGCCTCCTGCTGCAGGCAATTTCTGCCCCTGTTGTGTGCAGCTCCCCTCTAAAGGGAGCCTTTGTCCTGCTCCTTTTCTAACCATATTCTGTCCTTTGATTTGGTCTGCTTCATCCCCCTCTGCCCCATGCTTCTCTCCCATTTTCCCTTCCTTCCTGCCCCTCTCCTGCACAGGAGGGAGAGATGCCATGCCCTGCCCAGGGGGAGCAGTGAATCCAGGAAGCAGCCCCCACCTCAGGCTGGGAAAAGGGTGGGCAGCAGAGGGGAAGGGGTTGCCCCACTCCTGGGAATCAGCCCTGGAGAGCCAGGCTCAGCTCCTCCACCAAGTCTCCTTCTCTCTAATCTCATCCTTCCATGTTTCATTGCAGGGCCATTATCATCCGTAATGGGGAAATCATTCCAATGTCCAGGGAGTTTACTCCAGAGACAGAGAGGCAGAGGCTGCAGTTTTTAGTAAGAAAGACCTTTCTTCTAACCTCATTCCTGCTGAAACACCTCCTGGCCTCTTCCCAGTCCCCTGTGCTGCCTGCTGGGCTGCTGCCATGGTGGGGCTCTGGACCCGAGGGCAGCCCCATGGCTGGGACCTGCTGTTGGCACTCATCCATCCCAGACTGCTTCCTGGGATGGGAAGAGGCACTGGGATGCAGGGAGCTGGCATGGGGGCATCTTGTGGCTGGCAGAGCCTGGTTTGCTGTGTCAGAGGAGCTGCAGTGCTCCTGCTCAGCCCTACTTTCTTCCCTGGCTGCTCCCCCGAGAGTCGCAGCTGAAGTGTGCCAACGGGTTTCTGTCTTTCGCCCTGAAAGCTCCCTGTCCCTCTCCTGGATGAACCCCCTGGTGCCACCCAGGGAGACTCTTTAAGGTTATAAAGACCTCTCTGAGGGCAGCACAGGGGAGGAGGAGTTTGTGTTGGAGAAGGTCTTGCTGGATGAAATTTCCTGGCTTGCAATGTACTTGGAAAAACACTGAGGCGTTTTTTCTGGAATCTATTTTTGAATGACTGAGAGGAGGAAACTGCTGTGATCAGAATCCTCCTCAGCTGGCTGCAAGGGGCAGGGCACAGGCTGGGGACAGGCACACGCTGCTCTGCCACGTGATGCCAAGGCTGTGGTCAGGGCTCCCCCAGAGTGGGCTGGGGGTCCCCATGCCTCTGCCCCAACCCCCTGCCACCCCATCTTCCCAAGGGATCTCCTCTTTTCTTCCTGCTTTTCTTTCCCCTTCAGCATTTTCCAACACTCCCTGTTCCTGGTCCCCTCCACACTGTGCTCCATGAGGGCTTGGGGCTGCCCTGGGCAGGGCTCTGTGCTGCTGCTTGTCCCTTGTCACGGTCACAGCTGGGACTCTGTTTCAGAAAAGACTCATCACTCTTTTCCTTGGGTGAGTGCCATGCCCTGCACTGAGCCTGGGATCCTGGAGGTTTGCAGCTATGACTCCTTCTGGGCAAATTCCAGCTTCTCCTGGAATTTGCTGGCATTTGATTGTTTGATCCCTTTTGGAGATCTTTATTTCCCAGAACTCTCCATGCAAAAGCTTCACCTTCTGGCTGAGTGCTGGCATGGCTGTCCTCAGCTCCAGTTTCCCCTCTGGCTTAGCAAGGTGGGCGGTTTGAAGCTGCTTTACCAGCACCTATTCGAGTGGCTCCAGAGCAGCTGATGCTGTCCCACCACGGAATGTTGTAGCTGAAGTGCCAGTGGATGGTGGATCCTGATCTGGGCAGGGCTGGATCCACAGATCCTGCTCTCCCAGCCCTGGGGCTGAGCCAACACTCCTTCCTGCAGGCTTTGCTAAGGCCCGAGCTGCTGGGGAAGGAGTTCACACACCTGGAGTTCCCCCGCAGGATCCAGCCCAAGGAGCTGGGGAAGAAGATGCTCTACAGGGACCAGAACATGAGTGGCTGGTAACCCCCAATCCCCTGGTGGCACTGGGCTCCTGCTGTGGTGGCTGCTCATCTCTGGCATGCCATCCCACGGGCAGGGGGCTCTGGCACGCTGGGTGCCCAGGTCCCAGGTGGTCAAGGAGGTGCTGGAAGCTTCACCTGCTGACACCTTGTCTCTGGCTTATCTTAACCAGGGCTTACAAAAAGATAGAAGAGGATGACCTGAAGTTTCCACTTATCTTTGGGGAAGGCAAAAAGGTAAAGTACTGTGGCAGAAGCTTGGCAGGGATTGTTTCCTGCCTGCTCTCACTGATTTGGGGGATTTCAGCCCATTTTTGGTAGTGCTGTCATCACCAGTTCTCAGCTGAGGATGGCACTGGAGATAAAGCTGCTTAAAGTTCTCTTTTGATTCCACCATTCTCCAGGCTCGGATGATGGCCACAATTGGGGTCACGAGAGGCCTGGGAGACCACGACCTCAAGGTGTTCAGCTCCAACATCCACATCAAGCCTTTCCTGTCCTGCTTCCCAGAGGTAACCTGGCTGCCAGCAGCTTCACACCCGGGGTCCCTGCAATGGCCAGAGCCACTCGGCAGGCCCAGATCCGTGCTGCCCAGGGCAGCAGGAGCCTCCTCTGCCTCTCACCCTTGTGTCTTGCCCTGTTGCCTGCCAGGTCAGGGTTTATGACCTCACGCAGTACGAGCACTGCCCTGACGATGTTCTGGTGCTGGGCACTGACGGGCTCTGGGATGTCACCAATGACAAGGAGGTGGCTGCTGTGGTGATGGAGGTGCTGACCAGCTATGAGCCCAACGACCCGTGCAGGTGAGCTGCAGGTGGGCAGGGGGACAGGCGTGTCGTGCACTCCAGCACCTCCCCTTGGCCTGGCTCCTCGGAGCAGTGTTGTGGCCACGCATCCCTCTGGGCTCCACAGAGTGCATTGCTCCCCTGGATGGGCATATCTGAGCCTGATCTCTCCAAGGGACCCTTTCCTGCAGCTCTAGCTGCTCTAGCTTCTCTCTCCTTGCCAGGATGCTGCCTCAGGGGGTCTGGGGTCACTGCTGAGCCGTGCTGTCTCTGCTCTGCCTCCAGGTACACCATGGTGGCCCAGGAGCTGGTGGTGCGGTCACGGGGGGTGCTGAAGGAGCGTGGCTGGCGGCTGGCCAATGACAAGCTGGGCTCTGGAGACGACATCTCTGTTTTTGTGATCCCCTTGGGTGGCCCTGGCAACTACACGTGATGCTGAATGAGCCTGGGGCAGCGGGGCTCACCTCACCTGGGTGGAGACACTGTGCAGTGGGACACTGGGGCTGCCTCAGGGCCATGCCTCCTCTAAGCACTTGTTTTTTGAGCCAGCTGCAAGAAGAGTAAGAAACCTGGAGCCTCAGTCTGTGCTCCTGTCCAGAGCATCCCCCTCCACGTGCTTGCATCCCAGTCCCAGGTGGAGACGGAGAGGCCTTGGATAGCGTGTGAACACTGGGCCTGAGGGATGTTTCTATGCTGCTACTTTCTCAATGCTGTGAAAAGCCTGAAGGCCCCTTGGTTCCTCAGCATGTCCTTTGCTCTTGCCATGGCTAGGCTGACTGCAGCCCCATGTGACAGCTGTGGGGCTGCTGGGGCACTCATACCTGCTGCAGCCACCCCCTGTCTCCTGCCCTGGGATGCTTTGGCCAGTGGCACTGGAGCTGCTGTTGGAGGTGGGAGCTGGGGCTCAGATGGGATGTGACTGGGAGTAAAGTCCCACAGGCAGCTGGGCAGTGCTAAGCCTGGCACAAGTCCAGTTGTGGCCCCACAATGGCCATCCCAGCCTTGTGCTCCCTGTTTTCAGCCCCTCACACCTTCATTCTGTCAGGGACTTTGTCTCAGTCTCCAGTCTGGGAGACTGGAGCAGTGACCAAGCTCTGCCGTGCACCCAGAGCCCTGAGGAGGGAAAAGCAATTGCACCAGCACTGGCTGTGCCACAGGTTCTACCCCGCCCTCTCATGCCTTGGGTGGCTGCAGCGCTTCTGGAGCCAATTATTTATTAACTGGAGAGCTGAGCTGCAAAATGTCTAAATCCTTTCTTGGTGTGGGGAGTCTATGAATGTATGTCTGTATTTTGGAGTGGTTCTGAGTTAGCAGCCTCACACAGAGCAGCCCTATTCAGGTGAGCTTAACAGCTTAACTGCACTGGATCTGCTTAGCCCAGGGCTGGGAACCCACAGTAAAAGCAGCTTGGTGTGACCAGGGCAGGGAAAGACAGCTCCCATGTTTTCCTTAATGATCTCAGAACTGGTGCAGAGGGGAGCTGAGCAGTTGATCTCTGCACCGGATTTTTGCATCACACACATCTCTAACCTGGAGCATCCGCATCCCAGACCCCTGCAGGGTCCTAAACTGTGAGGGATTGTCCCATCCTGGCAGTGTGGGGGTGGGGAGAGCTGGGCCATGGTCCCTTGTTTGGGAAAGGCTCCGTGGCACCAGGAGTTTGTGTCCTGTCACTGGGTGCAGCCAGCTCTTGTCAAGCGTCACCTCCAGTGAATGTTGTTTGTGTCCCTTAACCAGTGAGATGTAAATAAACTGGGGGCACACAATGGAAAGTGAAAGTTATGCACAAGATTTGAACCTGTTGGCACCCACGCTGAAGGGAGTGGTGCTGGGGCTGGGAGCCTGTCCTTGTGTAGCACTGTGTGTTTAAATAAAGATTTTGCCACTCGCAGCCCTACTTTGAAGTCTTTCTTTGCAGAGCTCCTGCAAAGACGACTTACCGAAAAGCCAATTAGCTCTGATTAATTTATGTAGGCAGGCAAACCGGCCTGCGCAGAGCCACGTGTGCTGCTGTCCATCTGCCCCTGGCACTGTCAGAGCCCGTGCAGTGTCCATCCAGACCCTGGCAGTGGGAGCCACTGGGGTGCTGCCAGTCAGCACTGTGCTGGGGGGGTTTGGATCCCTGGGTCTGGCTGGGGTGCTGCCAGGCTGAGGGGGGTTTGGATCCCTGGATCTGGCTGAGGGGGGTTTGGATCCCTGAGTCTGGCTGGGGGATTTGGATGCCTGGGTCTGTCTGGGAGGCACAGCAATGGCCAGTCCGGTGGGAACAGGAACGCCACACATGGAATGGAAGGGAGAAAGGCTAATGGTTTTCCTGTCTGCGGGGGAGGGAGTGGGGCAGGCTGTGGCTCTGAGGAATGTTGACTGTCCCTCCCCGGGAGTTCAGGCACTCAAGCAGCAGCTGCTTCTGCCTCGAGGGTGGGCTGCCTGCTGGAAACATCCACCTGGTACCCCTGAATCTCCTGATGCTCTCTTCACACTTGTTTGCACAGCCCTGTTCCCCTGGCACATTCCTTTTCATGCTGGTGGCTGAGAACTGGCTCTGCTTTTCCAGGTCACTGCCTGGCTGTCGGATAAGACAAGGAGGCAGTGGCTGCTGCATTTAAAGCTTCCTCTGTGGTTCCCTTTTTTACTAAGGAAACATTTCCTTTGGAACCAGCTCCTGGCCTGGGGATTGATAAATAAAGAAAAATAGTCTGCAAGCCCTTAAAATAGCAGCGGTTTATGAGCCTGGGTCCGGGCCAGGCTCCTGGGGCTGCCTTTCCCTGGCTGCAGCTGGATGTCAGGGGGGAGCAGCCGCCTGTCCCCCCTCCACAGCCCATGGTGGGCACGGGGAGCCGGAGCCCCAGCAGTGGCTCTGGGGTCACCTTAATGGGGGCACAGCACGGCACAGCCCCGCTCTGCCAGAGCCCCTGCAGGGGACTCTGGGGACAAGGCATGGCCTCAGGCACCGCTGTCTGTCACGGTGGGAAGCGGTCTGGCTGCCGGGGGCACGGGGGGTTTGAGGGCAGCAGCTGGGGTCGCCCCCTCCCCACCTGGCCTCGGGAACCCGAACCGGTAAAGAGCCCCCGGGCTCCGGGGGAACACCGGGGGGCTCCGGGTGCCCCGAGCGGGCGGGGGCAGCGCTGGAACGGGCTCGGCTCGGCTCGGCTCGGCTCGGCACAGCCCATCACGGCTCGGTACAGCCCATTACGGCTCGGCACGGCTCGGCACAGCCCATCACGGCCCCGCACGGCTCGGCA
>VYZP01063564.1:2556-15440 GCA_013400635.1 Hypocryptadius cinnamomeus
AAGTTGAATTTTTTTTTCAGTGTAATCATTGTTCACAAAGAACTAAAAGCTGAATTGATCACCTTCTTCTTTTAAACACAGCCAGATCAGTACAGACAGAAATAAGCTTTTAGGGGAAAGACAGAGAGGAATTGGAATTCCTGTTGCTCAGAACTCTATATGGTTGTAACACAAAAACTAGTAAGAAACCAGACTCTTGAAACAAGCACGTAATTTGTGTGCCATTTCATGAATCACTTACAGCACTCTGCGTATATTTCCAAGCAGCTTGGGAATAAAATTCCAAAGTTCAGATCATGCTTGGCTAGGAAAATATTTAAAAAGAACCAGCTCAACCACTACAAACACATAATCAAGACAGAGTGGAGCTACTACAGCTCTCTATAACCACCATGAAAAAAGTCTGCAGAGGGCATTGCTAAGTACTTGCATCTTAACATACTTTAAGATAAGTTATTTAATACACATCTCAGTCCAAATAAGTGCCTACAACGAAGAGACACAGAAGACAAGGTGAAGATCCACTAAGATCATATAAGAAAATCCCAGTATTTTCTTTTTTCCTTCTACTTGTTCCTTATATCTGCTCAAGAAGAAACCTGTGGATGTGTTTTATATCCTGTCACCTGAAAGTCAAGGCCCTGCCTCTTGGACACAGGCTGTGTTCCATACTGCAGAGGATGTTCAACAGACCACCATATCAGACTCCTGCCTCCAGCATCTGTTGTCCTTACTGTTCACCTTCAGACCAAAACCATTCAAATTCATCAGCAGAGCTGAGGCACGATCTACTACAGGTAACACTGTATTACACATGTGTTACGGATAACATGTATGGCTATAGTATGTATAGCAATATAATTCAAGTGCACTTCCTTTGAATTTCAGATTATGCAATAAAGCAGATATTCACAACATTTCAGAAACACCTAGTAAAAGCAGTCATTTAAATGTATAAAAAATGACAAGTCTAGGCCATCCTATCTACCAACGCTTCCACGTGCAAGAGCTCCTCCCTCTCCAAGTCGTTTGTCTGCTACGCCCATATCCATCTAATACACTCTAACCCTACTGTGTAGCCTGTACTTCAGGTGGTCTTACCTGGTAAAAACATGCAGTTATCCCCCCCAAAAAAGTTTCCTTAATTTCCTTCTACACACAGCAGCCTGCATGGTTCTTTGGTCAGTTTCTTTATAGCAAATATAAAAATGTCTTTCCAGCACTGGTTCATACTGAAAATTATGTTAGTAAATGCACACCTGAGTCAGTTAGCTCCTTTTTCCTCTTGCAAAGTCACATATAGTTTACATACAGACTCTTTATTGAGCAGCAGTGACCCAATGCAATTAAATGATCTGCAGTTCATTATGTTGGTGTTTTTCATAGAAAGCAGCTCTGTGTGTTCCAGTATCTAAAAGAATTTAATTATTTTCTAAAACTGAGATTTCAAACATGATCTATGATTCTGGATGTTTCGTCTTCCCAGTATCAAATATTGAAGGAACACAGTTCAGAAACCACAATGGCTTTTGGCAAAGCGATTGTGTGCACAGAGCAAATACTTCAGTGGTAAGCTATTCACGAAAACAAGAGCATATTCACCAGCCACTGAAACCCAGATAATGAAGTCTGAAAGAACAGACTGTACTTCTAGGGATACTTTTACTGATGCAAAAGACTTCTTTTTAAAAAATATCCTCCACTGAACTTACAGCAGTTATGAAAACCAAATTGAAGTCCTCAGGGCTGTATGACCTGAAGAACCCAGATTTTCTGCAAATGTTGTGCTAGGTATGTTAAATCTGATAGACCATGGTTTTGGCATTCAAAAACTTTGAAATACTTGTCTCCCTTTTTATCTGGCTTTATATATTGGTATGGCTGTTAATGCATGGAATGAGCTCTATCATGACTTCCCTTTCTATTTTCTCAGAGATAAGTAAGGAAAAGAAGGTATTTTGGGCCCAAATTTATTTGATTTCTAACCTAACTAAATCATAACCAAAACTTTATCCACTCTAAAATTCTCCAGTAAGCTTGAACATTTTATCTTTAGGTTCTTGAATGCTTGGTGAAAGCCACTGTTCAACACTATATACATTTAAGAAATTTAGAATACAACTTTGTCAGTTTGACTTATCCAGTGGAAAAAAAAAACCCAAACCAAAACATTACTGCAACACACTGCTGAAGAACTCAGGAAAATCCAGTTTACAGTAGTAAAAACTACTGTTTTATACTGCTGGTGCCATAAATTCTTCAGACAAACACTGAAATGGTACCATGTGATGTGTACGAAATACAATATAAAATGGATGGCAGCATATTACATATAATCAGAAAATTATTTAAAACCAATCATTATTAATTGCATTAATTTATAAATTATCGAATGGTAAATAATATTGCCAAATAAAATTGTGACCATTTGTGAATGACTGCTAGAAAAATCAGCTAGAATTTATCTAATTGATTTTATTACTTCCACTTTCTTAGTTCAAAATTAGCTTTTTACCATATTTAACTGTAGCTGGGTATAGTAAACAACTTTGAAAAATTGTCAGAAAGTAAATCTAAACATTAGCATTAAAACTGTACTGTATTCTGCAGCAGAATTTTTGGGTTTTGACACAGTACTTCAGGCCATCCACTGTACTTAAGCACAAACTGCCGCACTGAGTAGTAACAATATAATAAACTGTTCTTCCCCTTCTTCCTAACAGTCTCTTCACAGGAATACTCCTTCCAGCTCTCTCAGCTGATTTCGGAAATTGTCTGAAACAATCAGAGTGATTTTCCTCTTTACTATTGCAACTGACTGGCCTTAGCATCTAATCCACAGTTTGTTTGGTTTTCTTCCCTTTACTTTTAAAATATGCAAGATTTTCTTGTGGTGTTACAAGAAATCACTTCCCTTTTACTGGATTGGTTTTGGAGTGTTTGGGTTTTTTTAAAATTTCCGATATTATTATTTCAATACTTTAGATTTCATCTTTAAGGATGACACCAAGCATTATAACTCACCCTCTGAGAACACCTCTGTGGATGGTCTGTGGGAAAATGGTTTGAATATTTGTCCTACCTTGTCCTGTTTATCTGGAACTGTTTTCAATGTAAATGTCCATTTAGTGGATCAGTGGATGACTAACAACACGGGCAGTTTAAATAACAGGCGAATCTATGGCAATCTTCACACTCCATCAGCAGAAATCTGCAAGATAAAAGACTCATTTGTTCCACGACCAGTTTAAGTGAAGATGACTTAATGAAGACATTTTTATGTACATAACACAGATGCTCGCTCACTGTCACATACTTTGTGTGTTTTATATGACACAATACCTGCATGTGCAAGCAGCATGGCAAAAACTTTATGACACTGACTCTGATCATACCTCAGTCTTTCTGAGTTTTCTTCTTGTACTCGGAGCTATATTGCTAGTAGTGACAATCCCAGGGAAGAAGCAATTGTTCTTTTTAAATTTAACATGCAGGATCACGTTCGTATTATTGGTGTGAGGATTTTGGTAGTCACACTTCCAACAACATAATGCCATCATCATGATTTCTAATTTCAAATATGTGCCTCGTGTCTCCCCACAGAGAAAAGAACAATAGCAGCAATCCAAAAATTGCAAAGGCTTCGGGCTCTACTTTTGGCACAAAAACTGTACTTTTTGTACAATTACCATAAAATCCTACCATGTAGTGGCTACTAAAAGCAGCAGCTGTTTTCCTTCATTAATGCTGGTCTTGGCACACAACCTCACATTGATCCACACACATGAACAGCATCATCTGGAAGTATGTTTGCTTCATACACAGCCATGTTAGGATGCTGCAGCATTAACTAAGGAAGCTACAAACAAGCATGAGAAACATGCAGGTCTCTTATTAACTGTTTCATGGAATTTCTTTGACAAATCTCTCCTTACTTTCAAGTAAAATGAACTTGGCTAAATGCAATTAATCCAGAAGAAGGATGACTCTACAGTTGCAACTATTCTTCAGTGTGTGTTTTGTACCATTTATTTAATAATCTGAGGAATATGAGAGACAATAAAATGAGATGATGCTACATTCCTAACATAATTGCCGTTTCCTAATTTAGAAGGCTAGCAGTCAAAAACACTGGTCAAAAAGATTCAGAGAAAAGACAAAAGCAAGGAGGGTATTTGTAGCATAAAGCACCGGTTGGCATATATTTGAGAGTGGTGAATTTGATTTTAATGCATTTCCAACTAGCCCAGTTAAAAGCCTAAGGTATGAAACATCCAGGTATTTTGTTCCCTTACTACTATTTTTTTTTCCAAATTATATTACGGTTTTGTTAGGATTCTAATATATGTGTCCTCTTAACTCACTTCTCTTTTTGTGCTTGTGTTTAGATGAAAATATTTCAGCTGGAAAATGGTATTCAGATGGTAACAAAAATTAATATGGTAATGCAACCAGAAAACTGCTGGGAGAGAGACAGCCTTAGGTGTGCAGATAACCTATGTTCCCTGAAGAGCACTGGGTAATTTGTGCAGTGAGACCTGTTACCAGACAGCTCAGTCCAGACAAACTCCTCTAACAGGCAGTGCAAGGGGACTGGTTCATAAAACTCTTCTGATTATTTCTACCAATAGCTATTTCTTTCCAACACAGGCACTGTCCTTGCAACGGCATGGAGATTTTACCTTTAGTTCTCTTCTATTTCCTTTTATTTTCCAGTTACAGAGAAAGACTAACAAGCCCCATTTACTACCTCTACAGCTACAGCTTCCTACTTTGCATTCTTCACACCATGTGCCCCTGCTCTTTCCACAGTGTGTGAATAAAAGCATCTGGGCAGTGATGGAAACAAGATTAACAAAAAGGTCTTGGGTAAAAATAACAGCGTGGATCCTCAGTCCAACACATCTGTTGGGATAAAACTTTGTGGTAGCACCTGTCAGAAGCCTGATGCCAAACGCAAGACGCAGCACACTCACTGTGTGAGTAACTGTGCCCTGCACTCATCCTTGTCCCCAAAACCACCTCAGTGGCAATGTTCACACTGGACACTCACAAGTCTTTCTCACGCCACTTCATCAGAGAACCACAGAATGGCCTGGGTCGGAAGGAACTTCAAAGGTCATCTAGTTCCAAGTCCCGTGCCATGGGCAGGTGCGCATTCCACTAGGGCAGGTGGCTCAGACCCGCATCCAACCTGGCCGTGAACACTTCCAGGGACGGGGCATCCACAGCTTCGCGGGGCAACCTGTGCCAGGGCCTCATCCCCCTCACAGCAAATAACTTCATCCTCAGATCTACTCCAAACCCACTATCTTTAAGTTTGAACCCACTTCTCGTCATCCTGCCACCCCCGGCTCTGGTTCTCTGTCCCCCCGCCGCTCCCCTCCCGCTCCCATCCGACCCCACTCTCGGGCCCCCCCTCAGCCCCGACGCCGGGCGCGCCTTTTCCGCCCGGACCAGTGAAGCTGACGCTGCATGACGTCACTTCCGCCCGCTCGGGCCCGCCCTTCCCGTGCCGCCACCGCCCCTCGGGGCCTCGGACACCGGAGCGAGGGGAGGGGGAGGAGGGAGAGGAGGAGCGGGAGAAGAAGAAGGAGCACAAAGAAGAGGAAGAGGGAAAGGAAGAGGAAAAGCAAGAGAACGAGAAGACGGAGGGGGAGGACCCGAAGAGGGAGGAGGAGCGGAAGAAGGAGGAGGAGGAAGAGGAGCGGAAGCGGAAGGGGGAGGAGATGGCGGCGGGGGCCTCGGCGACGGCGACGACACCGATCCGGAGCGCGGGCGGGCGAGACACCCGCGGGAGGGCGGAGCCGCCGCTGCCTCCGCCGCAGCGACCCGGCGCCTGCTCGGAGCAGTGACTGCCCGGCCGCGTTCCCCTCGCCGCCGCCTCCCGCAGGCCGCCCGGCCCTTGCCCAGCCCGCATCCGCCCCCGCCCCCGGCGGCTGCGGCGCTCTCTCGTCCCTGCACCGGCGGCTGTCCCAGCGCCGGGGAGGTCTCAGCCCCCCGTCCCCAGTGGTGCTGAGCCCCAGGGTCCCGTCGGTGTGCCGGTGATTATGCGTGGTTTGCCGCGGACGCTGTATCTCTCCTTCCGCTGATGCCCCCGCTGTTCCCCCGCCTAGGCTAGAGCAGGCTGAGCGCCAGCTCCTCTGGAAATCTTCAGCCATGTATTTCCTCAGCGGCTGGCCCAAGAGGCTCTTGTGTCCTCTGGAGTCCCTGGAGCGACCGCTTCACATCCAGACGGATCCCCAGAGAGCTTTCTTCGCAGTTTTGTTCCCATCTCAGCTGAGCATCTGGTACTGCAGGGTGAGTATCCATCGTTTTATAAGCTATCGGACGCTGCTCTATCAGCTGAAAACACCTGCTCATTCTTTTTCTTCCAGAAACGGTTGTAGAATTTGATGCTAACTTTACAGGGTATTCCAGTATTTGTGAAATGGAGCTGTTATCCAAGGTGTTTAGTGATAACAGTATAGTCTTAAGAAAATATGCAACACCAATCCGCTTAAAGTTAACACTGGTTTTTCCTAAAAAATGAGACTTCCAAGCAACTCTTTTTTTTGAGACTCTACATTCTGCTTGCACTTAACATAAGGAGTATTTGTAGCAGTGTAGGGTTTTTTACATGTGTGTTTCATGTCTTTCACCTTTGTATTTTCTGTGTTTTATATAAGCAAACATACAAATATAAAAGATATGATACACTCTTTGTAAAACATGGAAGAAATGCTATCACTACCCAGAATGTTGTAATATAGAGGTTCATAAAGTTTTCTTGTTATGGAAAGTTTAAAAGTTTTGTGGCTCTAAAAGAAGACTTGTCATGGCTTTTGCATGGAAAGGTGCTGGTTTAACTATATCTAGTTTGAAACTGTGTGAATAATTGACATTAAGTGCCTTTTTTTAAATTCACATTGTATTAGTCTGGTAGCAAAAATGCTGTTTGTCAGTTTGATTTGATGCAGTCAGTGATACTGACTTTAAATTTTGATGCTGGATCCTTTTAAATGCTGCCTAGATTAGACCCTAAATCTCTCTATAAATATCTCTAGATCCAGGTGGTTTATAGAGTTCATCTTAGATTACCAGGGAAAACCAACAATCCAATTTTAGAAAAGTGGTACTGAAAGATGTCATAGGCTTAAAATCTTGTTTTAAGTTATGCAGCGATTTCATCACTTTATGTTTTACTGTGCTCAGTAAGGCTGCTCATTAGTTCATGGCTGGGGTGCTCATGCTGTTTTTTGAACCTAGACAGTTATCCAGCTAGCACATAATCAGCCCAGTAACTTGGCTGTGTGAACATCATCATCATCATCTGGCCTCTGTTTTCTTCAGTTTGTGACACATGGTGTATATAAAGTGTGCACTTAGTTTTTGCCAATTGTTGAACCTGTAGTTGTAGTCTGTCAACACAGCGGAACTGATCTTTTTCGTGGAAAGACATAGAAAACTACAGGCTCATGAAATGCTTCACAAGATGTGCCCTGTTGTCTAGCATGTAGTTTACTTTATGGTCTGTTTTCAGGGACGAGGTTCATTAGCCTGCGTGCTTAGACTTGTTTTGAAATGTTAAACATTGTATGACTGGTTGCAGACAGCACTGCAAGAATTCACTTGATGCAGAAGAGTTGACTAAACTTGCAGGTCATTAATATTTTTAAAATAGATTTTGATTCCTTTTGTAAGGGGTGCTTTTGAGGAAAGTGCCGACTTCGCCGGGCCTGACTGCTCACTGATCTTAAACTGAAAAACATGTTACAGTCTCATGGCCTCCGTGGACAGCTGGCTGTTATCAAAAACCTGGAAGAATAAAGGTTTTGGTCAAGGTCATTTTAGAAGAGAATTTCTTGCATTATTTTTAGCTGGGGTCCTGAATGTGGTTTGTTGGGGTTTTTCCCCCAGGCTTTTCTTTTTTTCAATTTCTTGTTTGTTTTTGAAGGTGAATCTCAAAATCATATGTTTGAACTTTGATAAAATAAATTTCCTGCATTCTAGAAAATGTTTTCATTTGTCAGAAGTACAGTCTTTGGAATAAGGATAAATTCTGTCAGGTTGCACTAACTTGATTTCTTGTTGCAGAAAAGCCTTCAGGCTGGTGTTCTTGTTAAGACTTGTTACTATCTCAGCTGTGTATCAGAGGTTTCATTTAAGGATGAGGTGATGAGGCTGGAAAAGTTCTGTTTTGAAATTTTCAGAAACAGAGCTCTCTGAAATGCTTCCAGGTGTGTCAGTTCACATTCAGTATGTGTATTTTTAAGGTGACATAGTAACATTTAAAACTCCTTTTCACCTGCAGTGCATTAAGAACTAGTAGAACTAAGGAAAGTTGATCCCAAAGTGTGGGTTATTTCCTGTTTTGGAATCAGTATAGGTATTAAGACTCAAAACAAGGTAACTGGTGTTGAGAAAAAACAGATGGAATATTGCTAGTGTTTTTGAACCAAAAAGTTCTTGACTTTTTACATGTTAGGAGAGATTGGATTGTGGATAGAGAAGACCACTCAGGTGAATGATTTTGGTCATGCACCAGTATTGGTGAAAGGTTGTTGAGCACATCCCCCATATATGTTGACATTTATTTATGAGTTATATGCATGTGCTACTGTACTAGTATACACATTATCAAGCATATACTACAGCGTAGTCGAATTTTTTTCATCTGTTTAGAAGAGAGCTACATTGGTCACCTAGTCTAACTGCCTGACCAATTCTGGGCGACCAGAAGTTAAATCAGGTTATTAAGAACATTATTCAAATGCTCTTATACACTAGAAGACTCTGGGCATCAACCACGTCTCTTGGATGCCTGTTCCAGAGTTTTAAAAGGAAAAAGAAAGAATGACATAATACCAAAATGAACACATTTTAAAATTTTTACTTTATTTTATTTTTTAGAGGTATAAAAAATCCTTTCTTGCTCCCCTTGGGATTCTGTTAAATACTCCCCACTGTGGAGACGTCTGCTGCAAGCATTTTCCTTAAATCAGAAGTTTTAGGTTGACATACTGAAGATGATTCCTTGACACTTAAGAGCCAGTGTAACTATTTTCATTGATAGCATGGAAAAGCTTGTCAAACATTTTCATTCGGGTAGTTTTAAGTACTTGGATGCTTGAAATGAGAAACATCAGTGAATTATAGAACTTTTCTGAAATGCTATAATGAGATAATTGCTTTTTAATAGATTAACTTGGGAACTGAAGATGAGGTTTTGCAAGGCAGCTGTGCAGTCCTGTGTGTCATCTTTCCTGCTTGCACCTCTATTTTAATGGAGCTTATGATGGACTAGTGATGTCTTTTTACAGAGCTGTTAAGCTTAATGAGCAAATAGAAGCCTGTTTATTTAGTTGATGAAAGAATGAAAGGAACATTATAGTTGGCCCTTTGAAAGTGTTGTTCCTTTGACAGTTTAACTGTGACTTTAATTTTAAATTGGTTTAGTTATCTGTTGAATTCTGGAAATTCACCCATAGGGGTCTGGGTATTAAGAGATAAGGTTATGTAGCTAAGGAAGAAGGTGTCATAGATGAGTGGTGTTCCCTGCCTAACCCTTGACAAATGAGTTGTATGCAGCAAGAATAGTCTGCTGATGTAGTTGTACATATAAATATCATTCAGTGCTTCTTTTCTTTAGCATTAACAAACTTGTGACAATGACAGGAATAAGTACTGACCTTGAATGTCTAATGAAAACTCCTGTAGGTTGTTGCAACTATCTGCTATGATTCTGTCAGTCAAAACCAGTTTTGTGAGCCCTTTTGAGCTAAGAGTAGCTTGTCCCATCTGCTCATTCAGAGGAGAATTCTTGATTATCTGTATGCTTCTCAACTTATGATTTACATTTACTCTTGGTTTTCTTCTTTTTTTACTTTCTTCGAATGATCTATTATTGAATCTGAACACCTAAATGAACTACAATAAGCTTTTGAGAAAGCATGCATGTCAGAATCCTAAATTGTCAAATAGTTGGTATTCATTTAAGTGCTGTGTGAGTTCATATTCAGACAGCTCTCACAGCTCTCTCGTATGTACTCTTCAGTCTCTAGCTGTTGCTATATTAGAGTTGAAGTCAATGTGTGCTTTAAATCTAAGCGTACGACAGGATAAAACAGGGGACTGGGCTTCTGTTGAGAAAGTGATCCCTGTAACCTGGAATTTTGCCACACTATAAAAGGAGTTACTTTTGACACAGTGCATAGAGTTCATAAGATAAATGGATAAATGCATTAAAATTGTCTGCAGTTGTTTCTGTAGTCTGTTTTTACTTACGGTGGCTGTTAAAAAGAAATGTTTTCACTATGCTTTCAAGATTATGTTTTCATCTCAGAACTGTAAGCAGAATAATTTACAGAATTATTGTGTGTGGCTTTTTCTTAATAGAATTGGATGCAACCTCTGGAGGCTTTTTATCTAGAATTTGATTGCAGAATGGAACAACAGATGTCTTGATATAAGTTGTTGTGTTGGCTGTGTATTGTGAACAATATGATACAGATAGCATCAGTGCAAGTTAAGATATCCTACCGCTTCTGCTGTGTTTTCTTCCTTAGTAGTTTAACCCCCAAAATGCTGATCTCTTACTTAGGCCCTTTAGACACTTGTCTGAGAAGGCAATTCTTTTTATTTGTCAGCAACAGTAACAGTTGTGCTGTTGCTTCTATTAAAAAGATGCACTTGTTATTACATATTGAAAAAAATGTTATATTGATGAATTTATCTGATGCAATCCAGAATTGTCATGTGGTTATTTAGTAGGATTTACGGACTTTCAGTGTCTTCTGTGTTATAAAATAGATGACCCCTGAAAGTGGTGTCATAATTATGACTTTTCGGTGTCTAATTAGTTGCATGTATGAGAAAACAAAAGATGTATAGAATATGCCTTTGCTTTTTGGCAGCATTTGTGAGCAATAGGTTAACTGAAAACTTTCATTTGGGAGAGGTAGTGGTTGACAATTCTACACTTTGTTTTTCTGAATTATTTCACAATAGCCATGAAACACATGATTGGAAGCTGTGTCTGCTCTGTTGGGTGGATCTTCTGTTGATTCTAAGCTTTCCAAACACTTTCAAAATTAAATTAAAGGACTTATGGTTTTATAATTAACATTGCTTTTAGAAATTCATTTGTCGCCACCTTGTATCTCTGTTACTGACAAAATGGCCTTTTGTGGTCTATTTATACGAATTTTTCTGTTCCTTATCTGCACATGCTTGCTTTTTTCCATATAACCTTTCTGTTTTATTAGTTTGTAATTTTACGAAGCTTCAGCATTTGAAGCGAAGCACAGACCGTATAGTGACAGAATAAAGTTCACAGTGTCACCAGACGTTTGTTCTGTTCTGTTTTGTTGTTTTCTCCCAGCCTTATCTTTGTCACTTAGATCATAAGCTCATCTGAACAGCATTTTTGATTTTTGTCTCATGGCTGCAGCCTAATGAGGCATTAAAGCATTTGGCATATGAAACTAAACAGAACATTGGTGTTTGTCAAAGAAATGGCTTCTTTGTCCTCGGTGAGATGGATTTTTGATGTCTAGAGTAATATATGGTCAGGGGATGGGAATATTAGGTTTTAACAATTATCCACAGTCCTGAAGATTCTTGGATTGAAGTTACGTTAAGAAACCCAAACCCATACATAAGACCATGTTGCATATGTGCTGTCAGGTCATGTGTTTGCTTTTCAGACTTAGTAGTTTTCTGCTGTATTTGCTGACCTACTTGTAAAATCAACAATACGCACAGTTACAGTCATGAACCTGCAGTCAAACCAGAGAATCTGGTTTAAGGAAACTATTTTTTTCGTTATTTTATATTCTGTCAAATGATTGTACCTCTTTCCAGTTGGTTAATGTGTCATTTTCTGTGACAGTGTAAACATCTCAATTAGGACGCTTGCTCATGGGAGGACTGTTGTTCAAGTCTGTTCAAGGCTACATGTCCTCTTTAAAGAGGGCCTTTGCAAAGCAACAGTCACATTTTAGCTCGGGGTTTAAATGTCAGTTTGATTTGCATTTTCTTCAAATGTAGTAGAGTGCTTGTGTTAAAGTAAATGAATTTGTAATTTCCCATATCTAAGCTTGCTGAGAAAATTTGCTGCAGGGTTTGTATATCTTAATAGATTTTTTCGTAAAAACTGCATTATACACGATAAGTGTTCTGGCATGGGTCATGGTGCTAGCACTTAGTAAGTGAGCAAGTTACTGTATTAGGTCAGGTAGAATTAAGTTAAACAGTAACAATTAGGGATTATTTCATCATGAGTTTGGCTGTGGTGTTTTATGCTGTAGTTTTTTTAACTGTTTGCATAGGTATTTTGTCCAGATGTTGATATAGAGCTCGTATTTCATAGTGGAAAGTCCAGAGGGATTCTTAATATACAATTGACAATGAAGCAGCTGTGAGTTTTTAGGTAGTTTGAATTCAGGTGGCTTTGTTGATGGAACTGTCTTGCTACCTTACTGTTTTACAAATAGTGCAATTCATTTCTGATAATGCAAACCAGATTTCCTTTCATGTTATAATCTCACACCAGTGAAAGAGAGGCATGTTTAATGCTAGAAAGATGTTGTGAAGCATAAAAACTTTTTAGTAAGAACTGTGGAACATGTTCTTGTCAAGAGATAGCCTAGGTAGCTGACTGATGGAAGGAGAGATAAGGTTTAGCTGTGAGAACAAGAAGTTCTGTTTCTTTTCAGTACTGTTAACTAGTGCACTGGAGAGTTTGTTTACATGTTAGTAATAGTAGTGCTATATTATTTTTAAAGTTGCATTTCTTACTTTTCTTTTCACCATTTTTCTTATCCTGGTAGCATCCACTGCCACAGTTCCTTTGGTAACTGAGTGGCAGCTTCTGTTTTGCCTTAACCTTATATTCCTCCTCA
>VYZP01063594.1:1946-17999 GCA_013400635.1 Hypocryptadius cinnamomeus
AAAAATAACCCTGTTGTTTTAGTTATCAAGAGGTTTTTCATCAACATTGCTTTCTTCTTCCCTGTTCTCCATTTGTTAACAGAATATGCTCTAAATAATTCCAAATTAATGAATCAAGATGACTGTATATAGCTCATTATCCAAGTTTGTGATATTTACAGGTGCTCTGTAAGTGAGCCACTTATGGCTTTTAAATCCTCACAGTATGGTGAGCTTGGAGGCTTCCTCTACAAACAGCAGTAGAGCTGCCTTTGCAGAAACATAAAAAGCAAGGGCAGACACACATGCTCTCATCTGGTCCTCAGTGACAAACAAAAGGTTGCTTCTGCTCCTTGATCTCCACAGCCCATCCTCTCCGCATTGCTATTTCCCTCACCTTTCTGCACCCCATCTCCTTTAAGTTACTGCATGTTAACCAATACCACCTTCACACACATCCCCCTTTCTGCCCCTTTCTTCCTGTTGCCTCATGGAGGGGCTCAGAGAAGTACAGAGAATCTCTTAAGATGTTTTTCTAAGCAAGGCATACATTACAGGGTCCAACAAACTGTGCTGCTGTATTGTGTGTCTGAATCTTTTCTCTGTTTGCTGACAGCATATTCCTCTGGGTGACTTGTCTGCTTTCCAAATCAATGGCATAAATAAAGCAACAGGCTTGGTTTTTTATTTTTCTCCTTCACACAGTTTATAATTTATAGGAGTGAAACTCTATAAAGTGAACACAGACATTTGTTTTATGATTTGGAATGGGAGCATTGGGTTAAGAGGTTTAAGGACCTGGAAAAGAAAACAAAGCTAAAATGCCATTCTAGAGGAGGAGATTCTCTTTCCTTGATTTTCCTGACAATATCTTGAGTATTATTTGTTCATCAGTCTAAATACTCAATTAGCCATTCCCAAATTCCTTAGTTTCTGGCTACTCAGCTTAACACCTGTGACCAGTGGTGAACATTGTGACTCTGCTTTAAGGAGATACATATCTTTGTAACATAAGATGAAAAATTAAGCATTACATATGCCAAACATCAGCAAGACAATTCAATAATTTTGGTCCTACTGTCATCTGTCATGTCTCAACTATAGTATTGGAATACGCAAAAGCTCCAACTCTCCAAAACTTGAAATTTAGTAAAGCACTGCAATGAGATTATTGTGAAAACTTCCAAGAGTTAAATTTGCTACAAGATGTGGATATAGTTTTCTAGATATTTAATGTATGCACAGAATTACTGAAGAAGATTCAAACAATTAAAAAATAATTGCTTTCTAAGATGAACAGAGGTGAAACAAATCAAAGATGAGCATATGATCAAATGCATTGAGGCTAAGACAATCTGCTAAATAATTGGTTGGCATGTCTTAAATTTTGGATTCTCTTCCGCCCCTTCATTTTGTTCCACAATTATAATTGCATATGGTTATATTCTAAAAAAGAAATAAAAGCTCTGAATATTTAAAAAATTCTACTGTTTTTTTTCTTGAATTCTCACTTCAGGTTATTTAGGTCGCCAATAATGTTCATTTTCACATACAGGTCTCTTCCACAGTGGTGCTACCAAGAGGGTGTTAACTATTTATGGGGACTGCAAGCAGAGCTGGTGGGGATGGTTTCCTATGTCATCTCCTCCATTCTTCTCCCCATTCAGAAATGTTTTGGTCCCAGACTAAGCAAGATAACAAGCCATATCCAAATGATGTAGAAAAATAAAGGAAATAGTGCAGAAATTCCTGGGATTTTTTTTTTTTTTAAAGGCAGTTTTATCCTTGAAGAACTGCTTTAACTACAGCCCTCTTTCCAGCCATTTGAGTTAAGTGACTCTTAGCAGTGACAGGCTGTCCCCACACTTACGGAGCAGCTGCTTCAGAGGAACATGATGTGCTCTGTCACTGGATTTCAAAATCTTTGCTGAAGCACAGAAACACACACAGTTCAAAAACATACCCTAGTTCTGTTCCATGTTCTTACAGTTATAAATGACTGTGCTCAAGTCCTTCCAAATCTCCCAATCTAGTGGGTTTCCAAGAAAGCACTTCAGTAAAAAGGTTGTATGAATTAAAAACAGTTAAAAAAAAAAAAAGCTTTTCTTAGACTTGTACCATTTGTACAAACCAGCCAAACATTTTTGCTAAACTTTCCCACAAAAGTCTGCTCAGAAAATTATGACTAAATGTTTGAGACACAACAGCAACAGAGTCCATATTATAACAGGGAATTATAGGCTTTACATAATAAAGGCATAATCACCACAACTTGTAATAGGACAAACAGGTTTGCAAGTCAAAATTAGCTTCTTCATACATTTTATGTTTCTCTGCATTGTCAGTTTGTTGTCTAACAGCTCTCTTTGGTAAACTCCAATTTCATCAAAGAGGAAACATTTCAGACAATCAAGTTTTGTCCTCTACACTAACAGCAGCACTGTCCAGATTTTGTTAGCTGTCCAGAGAAAAGTCATTTTATAAGCCACTTTTAATTACTGAATTTGTTTTTTTCTTCAACATTTCTATTTTTCAAATATTTTTAGTGCACCAGAATTTCAGACTAAGGGGAACATAAAGCAAACACAGGCCATGTAACACATACATTATTGCAGAACGAGCAATACAAAATCCAATATTTCATCCTTCACGAGAGACTATCTATTGTTCACTTGGCAATAAAGTATATAAATTAAACTTTGATTTTCTTGTTTCATTTCTCTTTACCACGCCTGGTGTGCTGGTATGTCAAGAGAATTTTGCCTTTTTGAAGTTTTGCTGACAGCATTACAGAACCATTTTCTCTGTATCACCCTTCTGAAAGTTGTTCTTGTTTAAAACCCTTTTTATAATATATCAATTTTGCTACCTCTGCAAAAAATATTACTTGCCTGAGGGTTTTTATTCTTCTTTCAGTCATGCTGCCAGGGGGCTGATTGTTTCTGATTGCTAAAGTCAAAACTCACTGGAAATGGACTATTTAAGCTGAAGAGCATTTCACATGAGAAGGGCAGGTTTTCCAGTCACCTTACTTGTCTATATTATTTAGTAACACAGTTACTATGTGATGAAGATTACAAAATCATTTGAGCTGGCTGCATTGACACCCTGGGCAGAAAAATAGTTCTATTGTTTCAGATTCTGGAATGGCAGTCATAGAATAAAGCATTTGATTGCTTAGTGAAGGGGTGCAGCATAAGTTATGCAAATGGATATACATACATTGGTCTCTAAAAGCTGTGTTACCAGCATGAGAATTTCTCACATGAGTAATTTCACCAAATTTTCTTGTTTATATTATGCAACTGGAAAAAAAATTTCTATATTAAAATTGATGTGAAGACTACTAGAAATCCTTTGTGCAATTAAAACATAAAATCTTATCCATTAGACATAAAAGTGCTCACTGCATAATTTGTTTAATTTTCACCTCTTTGAAGAATTGATCCTACATTGTATTATCTATTGTTTCACTGCCTTAGGCAAGAGGATTTCATTCACTTCCCTGCACCAGCCTGAAATTGCACAAGACACTGTGGTATCTGAGCTTAAGACAGTGCTGGTGATCTAAGTGAATTCAAGAGTGAGTGTGAAGATGATGAGTAAAGTATGCTACTGACTTCCAACTATACTTTTACTTTCTTTTACCATTTATCAGAGCTTTGGCATGACTGTGTCATTCCTCCCTTTTTTTTTACTCAATAATTTTCTTAACCTTTCAAAAACTTAGGGACTTTCAAAAGAGTGCCTGGCTGCTATCTGATAACAACTGATGTATAATAAATTATTCCTTGTATTTAAAGGGTAATGATGTTCCTGGGCTAGGCACAGTGTGGGCTGCATGATGTGAGGCTGGAAAAGGAAGGAGTAAAGGCAATTTTTTCTGTACCAACAATGAGATTGTGCTGCAGCCAACACCTGGGATTGCCTGAGCAGCTGATTTTAAGATTTCTTGTGAAGACCTTCATAGAAGTGTGGCTCAAAATCTTAAAGAACTAAAGAAAACCAGACTAGAAGAGACTGCAAAAAGACTATGCAGTCATAATCTCTTCCCTAATCAAGAGCTACTCCAGGTGTGTCATCACTGACACATGCATTTTTCTAGCCTTTGCTTATAAATCTTTGAAGACGGAGGTGCCACACATGGCCCAAGCAATTTTCTCCAGAGTCTCACTATTCCCAGTATTGAGAAGCCTAGCCTCATTCAGCACTGCTGTGACTTGCCCATTATTGCTTTCCCAATACATCCATAATACGGAGAGAGAGAATAGGTTGTTCCATTCTTCCATGTGATGGCTTGTTACATAGTCATAGACTTTTCATTTGCATCTTTCCCATATGTCCCTCCTTCAACTAAACAACCCAAGCCTTTCCGTTCTTCCCTTAAAGCAGGAAACTTATAATTTTCCTCTTTCCCTGCTGGATCATCTCTTGAAAAGAATTATACTCAAAAAGAAGTTTTCTACACTTGAAAAAAAAAGATATTATTGGGTTTCTAATTGAAAAGATGGAAGAAATTACATGTTCTGTGATAGAATGTTTAAATGGCACAACAAAAACTCAAAAGTAAAATACCTTGAAAGAAGTTCCTAAACACTAACATAGCAGCAATGACTGTCAGCCTCATTCAGCAAGATATCCCAGTCATTTCACAGTTGAAGTAAAATTGATTAATCAGGCATTGAACTAGAGAGCAGGAAATAGAATCACATCAAAGAAAGGAAGACTAGACTGAGAAAAGATTTTTTGAGTTGAATAAAAACATTCTGGGGGATAGGAAAGAAATACATGAGCTAGCAAGAGAATGCCAGATAAAACAAATCAAAGATAATACAATTTTAGAAACGCATCCAGAAGCCTGTGGAAAGAATTATCAAAACATCAGTGATTGACAGAACTCTTGAAAAGTAAAATAATAAATCAAGATATAAAAATAAATATCAGAAAAAAACCTAGGGCAGACAGCATAAAGGTACAGATGAGAAAGAAACAGAGGAAGTACATGGGCCAAAGAAAGAGGTTTTACAGTCTCCCTTTCAGAAATTTTGCCACAAGAATCAAGAGGGACAAACAATATTTCATGCTCATCTATTTAAAAAAGATACACTGGAATGAGTAGCAGCTGCTTTCTCATACATTCTTCTCTCTTGTTTTATACTTTTACTGTTAAGTCTGACTCAGTCCAATTTCCTGTTAGTCTTAGTGCCCATCATCTACATCACCTATTTCAAAAGTGCATGACACCTGCCTGAACCCACAGAAACAGAGCAGAAATTTGACATGTATCTTCAAGCATTTGGGGAAAATCTATTTAAGAAAACAGAGGCTAGGGACTAGCACACCTTAACAGTGTACATGTATGTGATGCTTATTATGATCACCAGCACAGTTTGCATGTTTCACGTCACAGAAAACACTTCCGCTTGACGATGGATGTAGAAGTGGAAATAGCATGAACTCCATTTTGAGATTTGGGTTTATGTCAAAGAACACACTTATGCATGTTTTACTTTAAACAGCTAAAAATTAAAGTATGCAAACATAAATAGCGATTACCTCAGAGCAGCAGTTTTCCCATTTCTGTGAGTACACGTGACCTGCCTTGTTTGGTACCCAATTTGTATGTCCCAGTATTTGTTCTCCTGTCTATTCTGTCTGTTACGATTCCTCTTCTTCTTAATTAACTCACGAGCCTCAGGATCTCGAACCGCCTTTTCTCTGTCCTTTTCCTTGTCTTTGTTCTTCCCTCGTTTCCTCGCTTGCCTTATTTGTCTCGAATGGGGCACCGAGCATGCGCTCCATGGCCCCACATTTAGGCTGTACAGGCTTTCTTCAACAGTGCACGGGCTGGACTGGCACATCTGGAATTCAGTGAGGTTGGGGCAAGCTGACCCTCCGAACTGCGGCGGAGCCACCACGTGCCGAGTCCGATGCTGGAGCCCATTGCCGCAGGTCTTGGAGCACTCGGACCAGGGCGAGAACTCGGCCACGATGCAGTCCTGCCGGCACGGGATGAGGCACGCCTGCTCCTGCCGGGGCTTCGGCTCAAAGTACTCGCAGATGACATCTTCAGCTGGAACCCCGTTGGACTTCTGTATACAGGTGATGTCCCTTGTCTGGATCCCTTCCTCCCCTCGGAGGCACTCCAGGGGCTTCTCGTGGCTGCGGGAGAGGACGGGCCGGCACTGGTTCCAGCTGCCGATCTGCCAGTCGTACAGCTCCTTGTGCCAGTCACAGACACGGAAACAGCTCTGCTGGTTGTCCGGCCGCTCGGGCTGCTTGCAGTTCGTGGGCAGGGTGGTCCAGCCCTCCACGTGGGCACACCACACCGCTCGCGTCTGGATGCCTCCTGGACCGCATTCATCTCCCATGCATCTCCCCCATGGACCTGGAAAACAAGAGAAGATGCTAACATTGCTCACTCAAGTTAATTCTCTGCCATATTGCAAAAGCAAGCTCTCAGTATTTCCTGTATGTCTAAGAATTTCATCCTTGGAGAAACTCAAACTTTGAGAATACAAGCATGGGATTACTCTTCACCTACTGTTTTTATGATTAGAGATACATTTCACTTTTTATCCCAGACAAACTGAATATTCAATATTGAATAATTCCTGAACATACACGTGAATAATCACATTAGAGATCTATGAACTAAGCAATCACATTCACAACTTAGTTTTTGCTGCCAAGGTAGGAGCCAAAACTCTTCCCTTGAAGCCATGAATTGGATCTCTCTCATCCACTTGAATAATTTTTCTAGACGGTTTAATTTTTTTCTTCACATTTCTACTGCACTACACTTTATACCCTCATTCCAACTAATACTGTGTTCTCTTCCTTCCATATTGCATGCAAAGAGGAGAACAACTACACAATACATTTTGAAAAACAGTGGTGACTTCAAGTAGGCCACTTCTAGTCTTTCCTTTATTATAACTTAAATAAAAATTAAAATCCAGCTAAAAAATGTTTGTTCCACACAATCTGTGATATTGTTATAGAAAGAATAAGCACATGAAGACAGAGACATACCAGCTGGTAACTCTCCAAATAAGAGAAGATATTGAATCACAGAAACATAAAATACTGGATTGGAAAGGATCTCAAGGATCCTCCGGTCCAAACTTTTTTGGCAAAAGAACAGTCTAGACAAAATGACTCAGCACCCTGTCCAACTGTAACTTAACAGTGTCCAATGTTGAGGAATCTATCATTCCGACTTCTGATTGTTCTCATTTTAAGAGTTTCCTCTTCTGTCCAATTGGAATGTCCCCAGAAGTAACTTACACTTAACTTCTTCCTACTATTTTCTCAAATCTCCAAGGTCTATTGTAATATTGTAAATATTTGACATGCAACACATTGTTATAATAAATGTCAACAAAAATAAATAAAAGGCTATATCCTTGAAAAATGATGCAATTGTCTTTTCCATTATTAAAAATGGAAATATTCACCCAGTTCAACATGAAATCCAGAAGACAAAGATCAAAAAATCCTATATTTTTCAGGTTTTTTAAGATCTCCCCTCTTACACACTGTGAATTGACTTACCACATAAGAGCAAAAGAATAAGCAATTCATAAAAAAACCCCTGCAACTATTTATTAAAGAAAACCTGTCTATCTGCAGACACTTGATCACACAGAAGATATTTTCTGTGACTGGGCAATTCTCTGTCCTATGAAGAAATTGGGGCCAAGCCACGCAATCCTCACTCACTTGAATGACCCCAGTACAAGACTATTTCTGTGAGTAAAGCTGTTGAAGAAGCCAGGCTGAGCCTTTACTATTTTCAGAGCAGGTTAACAGCATAATTTTGGTACTGCACAGGAATAAGTGAAATGAACTATGGCAGATACAAATTATTTACAACATCTTCTTATTGAATGACTAGAAGGAATATGTGGCCACATCTTATTACTGATTCCCATGAGCTTTAAAACTCTCATTGCCTTCCACACAATTTTCATGTGTTCATCCAACATTAACTTCAGTACCAGTTTGGGAATGGGCTGATGATAGGCTATACACTTAGCCTCTGCTCCCCATTGTCTCTTTTTTAAGTGAATTCTGTGGCTGAACAGTTCACTTGTAGTTCTAAAACCCTGAGAATGAACACTACCTGGCTAGAAACAGCCATAGCATCTGGCAGATTCAGCCCATGGAAACTCCTCCATATTTTTTTGCAAATTAAGTTAGAATTATAGTTGCCAAGATCTACCTAGTTATCCCAAAAAATTAATGCATATTAAATATAAACACATTTCAATTTCCATTTCAGCAAGACTGCACTATTTTATCTCTAACCAGCCTTCCACAAATGGCATAATTATTGCTGTATTTAATTTGGGTGTATTTACATTGAGTTGAGAGATGCCATTTCCTCAAAGCACCACTTTGAACACCTGCCATTTTTAAAAAAATAAAGACTGCAGAAAATCTTCATTTAGAGCAGAGATACAAAAAACACTTGTGATTGAAATAAATTGCTCATCTTGCAAACGACAAATTTCTACCTTACCATGTCATTACACCTTGTGTGTGGTTTGTGTGCCCAACGAAAAAATCCCTTTCTAAAGATCAGGTTGTTACTGTACCCCAGATGAAAAATTTGCCCACTTGGGAGCCTATCAACTCTCCATTCATCAACAGTCAAAAAATCACACTGCACCTAAAAACATGCTTGTCATCAAAATGTCTTCAATATGTCTTCAATCCAATCCTAAGGCAGGTTGAAAATGATTCGTGAAAACACTACTGAAAAAGATAAAAATCTCAGCCTTGATGCAATAAATACTGCCTTTGGAAATGTAAATATGAACAAAAACTCTGTTATGTGACTGTGCTAACTGGGCAAAAATAAATTCTTTCATTAGATTATAAATACATTGTTTTTAGAACTGAATACAAAACAATGATGAGATGCACAGATAGACACATGTAATAAATTGCATTATTTTGCTTGTCCTTTGAAGTAGTAAAACATTTTACTAAATCATTACAGGTGAGTACCAACAAACCACATTTACATGACCCTTTGAGCAGACTGCTGCTCAGTAATTCTATGTTCATGTGCATGTCGACACAGAGCTCTTAGTGATGCATCTGACCTTCTCTCTTATCTACATTAGGCTGATTTTTAAGTTTAAAGACAAAATAACCACCTTAGAGGAAAAGACTGCAAGTACACTAAAAGCTTATATTTTCACTCTACTACACACTTCTTTATATGACTATAACAGGGTCTAAAAGGGAACCACAGCTTTGAGGCAAGGATCTGTTTAGGCCTTGTCCTCAGTGAGCTTGCTCAAAAAACTAAAGTGCTTCCACACTTGACCAAACCAAATTTCATTTGCACAGAAAGTTAAAATTTGGGGCAGGGAGCAGGTGTTAAAGAAAAAGCAGAAAACAAAATAAAACACAAATACATACTTGTTCCCTGCCCTGCAAACCTCTTCCCTGCCCTCTAAGTCTTCCCTGATTGGGAAGACAGGAAACCGTGTGTCTATCTGGTCTCCAGAAATGCCTCTGGCCCTGCAGTCCTGGCCACACACTGCCTGCCATAGCCTCCTCTCACTCAAATGGTTTCTCTTTCCCATGCTCAGGATATTCTTAGTTGGAAGGGACCCACAAGGATCATCAAGTCCAGCTCTTCTGTGAATGGTCTCTCTGGGGATCAAGCCCACAGACTTGGTGTTATCAGCACCATGCTCTAACCAACTGCTTGTCTGTGTTTCTTTTAACCTGGAAAGCTTTAATCACAAACCGAACCCCTTTTTATGTCTATGAGATAGAATCAAGGATGAATATTTGGTTTTCAATGTACAGGAACAAAAAAAAAACCAACAAAAAACAACTTATACCACTCTTCACAACTAGCTACATTTCACTTTGGGATTATGGAATATATAGAAAAATAAAAACATAAAGAAAAAAGACGTCAACCCTAACACTTCCACACTCAGCATTCATCAAGAACAAGAGTATCAAGCTAATTTCCAATTAATATATTTCAAAACACCTATGAATATCCAAGTAATTTCAACAGGTTAATTAATTCATCTTATTTCGTGTAAAGGAGAATTGTTATTTCATTTCTTTCTTTAGTTTTTAAAGAATAAAAAATTATAATTTCATGTATTTCTAGCTGTATTAATAGAAACTTGCTTTGACCAAGATTATACTGAGAAATATGATTTTTTTTTCCTTTTGAAAACAATTTCTACCATCCACATTAACCAATATTCCTGTTATTTTTCTGTTGTGCACTTTGAAATCTTCAGTTAAGTTACCCACATTTCCCTGTACTCACAAGTCACTGTAGTCAACCTCTAGCACTTGCTGATGAATGTTGTTGCTATGCATTTGTATGTGGACATCAGGAAAAGAGAGGGAGAGGTTTCTCTCCAATTCTCCTTACAACTACCCATCTCTGTCCCAATTATCAAGAGCCTACAATAATTCACTTCTAATTCAAGTGGCCCCAAAAACATTGCAAGCTTCAAGGTGAGGCATGGTTGTCTTTTGAAATTAATCACATGAAAACAGGAAAATAAAAGTATCTGAACTGAGTAAAGGGGCTTTGTGACTTCTCCAAAAAATCAAAGAAAAGAATCCTAAAGTATTGCTAATCCACTTTAAAGTTCTGAATGATTCTCAGAAGTATGAGAAAATCACATAGAGGTTACCTGTGCTATGCTTTTTATATTGTATCATTATTATGGGTAGTACATTTACCACTGTATTTGTAAATATGAAGTTTTGGGATAAAATTCACATCACAGAATCTAAAGTAGCATACATATGCAACTCAGAATGAAAGAGGTCAGCAGAACACAGTGCAGAGTCTCATCCACCACTACTTAAAGGCTGCAGGAGGTGGGGGGTGGCTGCCCTTTCACAAATCTTCAGCTGATGTTAACCACTAGTAACAACAAGAATGTCTTCAGGAAACCTGTCAAGCCTAATCAAGACTTCTTATAATATTTTAATTTGGCCTTTATGAATATTCTTTAGGTTCTCTCTTTCCCAGTGAAGCAGTCTTCACAGACACTCTGCTGTCCCTGCTGTGTGCTGATCCAGACCCGCCCTGCCAATGGGATGCACGTGCACTCAAACCATTTCACACTGGGGAGAAAAGGCTGCTGCTGTGAATGCAAAATAGCTTTTCTTTGGATTTGTTCTAAACCTACTTAGATGAACAAATGATACCTTGCTGTAGTGAGCTGAACTTGTTTCATGAAAATGCTATCATTTATCCACTCTTTATTTAATCAGTGTTTTACAAACGGCAGTTGCAGAAATAAATAGGAAGCTTACTTCTTTTTGTTCTGGGAGTTGTCACTGAAGTCTTACTGAGTTTAAAATGTCATTTCTAATTCTTTGTCTTCTAAAGAGATTACTGTAAAATACAATATTAAGATTCCCTCTAAGCTTCTGAAGGATTAAGATTTATTTTTTTAGAGAGCGGGAACATAAGTGAATTAACCATTCCTGCAAGTTTTTTTCTGAAATTTCAGGGACTGATCACAATGGAGTCAAAAACTGAAAGTAAACCCCCACTAAAGCACAGACAGTTTTGCAGCTGAGAACAAATTAAGCTATCATTGTATTTAATATAGTATATTCAATATAGTAAATTTAATACTGTTTCAGGTATTAAAATTATCTCTGTTTTAAAAAGAACTTACTTTGAACTTTGATCCAGGACAAATAAGGCTATGTGAAAATCCCTTGAGCTCTTCTCCTCATACAAATACAAAGAAATAATCCCCCAGCTATCCTCAAACATGAAACTCCAAACACATCTTAAAGCATTGAGCAAGACATTACTTGGATTTTTAACAAATGAGGGTTGCACTGATTTCAACTGAATTTTGCTGTACTTTCTGTGAGAATTGGTTTTGACCCATTTCATTTTACTGGTTTGGTGCCTGTAAGTAGCATTAACAGTTTAATGCCAGGGAGAGAGACTCAGACTGCATGAGACAATGAGCAGCTTAGTTTTCAGTATTTTGAGAGGATTGCATTTAATGGGACTATTGAGAGACTGATTAGCAAAAATCTACTTTTTCTAAGTTCAGAAACAAGCTAACCTTACCTAATATTGGAGACCTCAAATTCTTTGTGTCATGAAAAGGTTGCGAAGGGGGCAAAAAAGGTTAACTGTGTGATACAGGGCTGAGTCAGAAGGACACAAGTATTACCAGATAGAGTTCAATCCTAAGCAGAAAATCTCAAGAGAGGTCAAAAAGACACAGATCAAGAAGTATTTGAAGGACTCAGAAAATGACACTGAATGCAAACTGCAGCTCCTGATAGTGGAGCTGGTCAAAGAGCTGGATGAACAGCAGGTCACTAAGAATACAGCAGCTTCCGAGCTTTACCAAAATCACTTGCAGATCTGCTTGGCTGAATTAAAACATAATAAGTACGTGTGTAACTTGGTACAGTATACCTGTATTATCTATATTTGCTTTACACAAAAGAAAAACAACCACTGCTGCAACCAAGTATTTATATCACAGGCAGTAGCTAATTGTGGAAGTCTAGACAGGGAACAATCTCACTGATACAGACACACAGCCTGTCACACTGGCAAAAGGTAATACAGCAAAATGCTGCAATTCTAGATCAATTACTGGTAACTTTTTTTTTTTTTTTTTTTTTTTTTTAAATACAGAGTCTGTCATGCTGCCAACACCACATGCTGGCCACATTTGGACAGACAGATTCTATAATTTATACCACTGGGAGTGCCAGCACAGTAGAAGAGCACTGATAGACAAAACCTTATTTTTGCATCTTTCCCAGCTGTGGCAGGACTCCCTGGGTGCTGTATGACTTGCTGCCTGCTCAGTTTGCCAGCAAATTTTCCCCTCCAGGAGTGCTATGGATCACCTTGACTGCCGTTTCTATTTAATGCTTTTGTCTTTCTTGGCTCCTCTTTCAGAGGTTGAAAAGAACACGCAACGCAGTGTCTGCATCAAAGAAAAGGGATTTAGGATATAGAAGAGAGATAAAACCAGAAAGGATTCTTAACATAATAAAACATAACTCCTGTGATTCAGAGGAATTCAGAGGAAGTATCAAATATGCCTACAAATTATTTAACTCTTAGATCAATTTTTTCATCTTCTAATAGCATAAGGAAGAGTGTAAGTCTCAGTGCAATTCATAGAATTTCAGAATCTGAAGAACAAGTTTTTGAAATTTCTCAAATTAACAATGAAATATTAAAAAAAAAAATTAAAAAGTAATGCAAAAAAACCTAATTTATAAATTGCACATTGTTTCCCCAGCTTTCCAGAATACTTCAAACAGAGGAATAAAGGCAAATCAAAGCATATAAAAATCAGCCTCTTAGTTGTCTTTCTAGGTGTGCACATAATTATTAAGGCACTTAATAAAATGTGGCCCCTTTAATTCTTTTCCTCTATTAATATCCATTGGAAAAATACATTCACACATGTTCCTGATACTATTCACAGTACGGTAATTAACATTATCCATCTGTTTTCCAATTTCTCTAAGAATCATGAATGTAACACACATGATACAAACCTAGGAGTAACCATACCATTTTAAATTCTGACATCAACATCACAAAAGGCACAACACTTATTCAGTGTTTCCATAACAGCACTGTCCTATTAGAACATCACAATTACTAGAACCAAATATTTATTTTCCTCCAGCAAAGAGGAAATTAAATTTTTTACATCAGAAAACTGGTGAGTCTAAGACAAGGTTGTATATTCCCTAACAAAAGTGTTGAATGCAACATGATTTCCCAGTGTTGATGGGGTTTCTTGTGCTGTAATTCATGGCAGTTTTAACACATTTCACTTGGTAGAGAGGTTATTTGGCTGCTCTGTGGTTTTTTCTGTGCTTTAATATTGTAACAACTATAATAGATATTGACTCTTTTTTCCATTTGTTATAAACATAGAGAGGCTAAAAAGTATCTATTCCTACAGTACCAAAAAAAAAGGAAATGAAAACAAACATAAAGAAATTGAATGGTCTCAAAATTTTTCTCCTATTTTTAATATAATGCTAGTTCTTCATCTGCCCTAGACAGCCAGGGCTGAGAACCTAATTCAATACTTATATTGAAAAACCCTCAACCACCTTCTTATATTTGTCACTGTTTAATATTTATTTTCTTGCTCTGGCTGTACACATTCAATTTTTAAAATAAACTGCATCAGGACCCACACTTTTCATAACATTTCTGCCCAAAGTAATTTGACTCTACAATGGTGTAACACCCTGGAAATTGCTATCTGCACCAAAGCTATCAAGAGCCTTCAGCTTGCAATAGTAGTGCAAGATGTTTTTCTGTAGTATATACTGGCACATAAACAAACATGAAAGGTTGACAGCTCACTGTGCAGAACATTTCTGGCTTTGTGCTGTTGTTATCACCTGGAATGAAATCCTCCCCTTTAGGCTTATTATAAACTTAAGCTAATTCCCAAAACATTATCCAGTTTTAAAACAGTTCTTCCTCCAAATTTCTTTAGTACAAATTCCTCTCACTGTTCATTTTCCCTTTACATAGATAGAATAGCAGTAGCAGACAAAATGAATATTAAATGAACACACAAAAGGAATATTTAATTGAAGCAGCATGGTTTAAAGAAAAACAGAGCTTCTATGTTCTACAAAGCAATTACATTGCTTTGAACTTCTAGTCATGTTGGAATAAATACTTCTGATACTGAATGCAGTTTCTTCTAGCCAACAGTCTGTTTACATATAAAGCTGGTTCATGAATGTTTCTTAGTTTCATTAGAGGTGGTGTTAAACCATCCTAACATATTCCTCACATTGCTCTCCTTATGTTGCCTCTCTAGTCACACTGGTGGCTGAAAAACCAGATAACACTCTTCTAACAAAATGATGATTCTCATACATAGCAAACACTCTTGCAGGCTTTGTAAGATGGATGAAAGGTTTTATTAACCTTTTCTTGTATCTCTGCCACACGTCTGTTTTGGTTTTCTTCTGATCATCCACACTTGAAAGCTGCTCTGCCTCTCCCCTGTGAGGCAGCTGCACTGAGTCAGGCCAAAGACCTACCTACCCCAGCAACAAAGAACTGGAGCTTGAAGAAGGTACAGAAATATGGTGAGCAAATATGATGTCTTCCCTGGTACCCTCCCAGCTTCCCATTAATTCCAGGTCACACACCACAGCAGACACATTGGTACAAACTTTCTCATATAAATAATACTTATATATGGACATCAGATAAAGAAAATGCATGTGTTCCACCACCTTCTAAGTAAGATCAGCTTTAGAACTCAAATTAGAAACTCCTAAATTTACTGTTCTTTTTTCCATGCTACCAGAGTGTAATGATAAAAATGTATAGAAATACCAGAAATTTAATGATAGAAAGCAAATGGAATGAACCTATTTTTTTCATATACAGTGGGCAAAGAAAAACGAAACAAAAACCAATCCCAGGAACAGCAGGGCCAATTGCAAGTAAATCCATGAAATCAGCAGTTACTCCCAATTATTATTCAGACTGTAATCATGAGCAAATATTAACATTTTACAATGAAATCCCTATAATAATACGTGTAACAAAAAAAAGCACTATGAATTATTCTTATCTGCATCCCTGTAGACTTTTGCAGCTTTGTCTCTGTCAGAATCTGATTTTAAGAGATAGGTTACTGAGAAAATAAATTCAGAATCCAATGCCTAGTAAAGAGAAGGATTTGAATTGTATAGATTAAGATGAAGTTTTCTCCTTGGTTTTGAACAAAGATTCACTGTTTCCTTCCTATAAGCATTTTATATTCATTTTATCTACAAATCTTAAAGTAAATTTTAACTGAAACACTGCTGAGATAACATCTCACATAACCTGAAAATCTCACTGTCAATGAGTGTTCTCACTAACCATATGAGGAAATGTAGATTTTTGCACTAATTTAACTAATAGTGGCTTGCCCTCCACTTTTCATCAGAGTGAATCCCAACTAGATCTATTGTAAACACACTACTAGTCCTTGTCTTGACATTTCAGGCATCAGCATGTGCTGCAAC
>VYZP01063609.1:0-11450 GCA_013400635.1 Hypocryptadius cinnamomeus
CTCATCCTGTGTTCATGTCCTTTCAAGCAGTGCAGGATTCAAATGCACTGTGAATTTCTGCAACTTGGAAATCCCTTTTCTGGGCTATCAGTTCTTAGTGGTGAAATAGAAAACTGAGGTGACATTGTCCATCTTAAAAGGGTAAAACAGCCATGGAATTTCTTTGATCTTAACATTAGTTCTTTACCCGAAATAATAAGTTTCATTCCTTTATTCATGCTTTTGTTCCTGCTTGAGATCTTGCATCAGTTTATCTTGATTCATTACATGTAAGCTAAGCTGATTTAAGTAGCAATGAAATCAGTTTAATGTGTTTGATTGGTTGATTTAGGTAAAATAATTTCAAAAGTGAGTGAAGTAAAGTGAATATGTCACAACTAAGAAACCTGTTAGTGGGAATGTAGGAAGCTACAGTTTTTTGAGGCAGAAGGAACTTTCTGATCTGTTTAGTGGGGTGATTATTCCTCAGTCATACCCTGAAAGGTACTTAACAAAAGGAACCTCTTTTCACAGAAGGAAAGGAAAGAACCTCTTTTCACAGAAGTGGTGTTAAGATTTCAAGGGGGCAATATTTTTNTTAAGATTTCAAGGGGGCAATATTTTTGTTTTGCAGTGCATTTTTCTAGTATCTGAAAGCTGAAATATTCTTTCAAATACTTCTCTACTTCTAGCATTCCTTCTTTTTTTCGTGCTTACAGTGCATCTGTGCTTTGTTCTTTTCCTTCTGCAGTGAGTAAATCACATGCTTAAGTAAATATCTAAATTTACAGGAGATCATTCTATAGGTTACAGATTTTATGGTACAAAAATTGATGATATACTTTGCGTCTATTTTAGAAGCTGTTGAAATGAAACATTAATTCTCCTGGAACTCTCTTCCTAATATTGATTCATCCTACTTTGCCTGACATATTAAGTAATTTTTAAGACTTTATTTATATTTTTTCTTACTGGTTTTCATCTGTCACCATTTAAAGGGAAATGTTCTATATTTCTATGTTGCATTTCAAAAAGATAAGTGATACACTCAGTGCATATTTTTTCAAGTACAATATTTGAATGACATTTTCTGCTTCTGGATTTCTATGAATCAAATTATTTTTCCTCCTTAACTATAATAAATGTGCATGATTTGACATGGAGACAGAATCCTTCATCAGACTGCAGAAGAAACAAGGAGAAAAGGCAGAGTAAAGGAAAAGGAGGCAAATAGACAGTAGTACCTTCCCACATTTCTGGATGCTGTGTGGACATGCTTGCTCCACATGGACATATGCTGGTTTGTGCCTGTCCTATTCCATTGGTTTTCCATGGTTTCCAGTCAGACCAGTAATGATGTCCAAAACAGCTTCTGTTCATTTTTGCTTACAGCCTGCTCTTAGTGTTGCTGTCAAGAAAAGCAGCCACTTTCCTGAAGGAATTACTTTTGTTTTCCCACTTCCCTCATTGACAGGATTTTACCCTTTGCCTGCACCGCACCATGAGTTGGATTTAACAGATCTGGACTTTGTGGTGTGTACAGCGTAAAACTTGTGCTGTGTTTGCAATATATATAGTTTTGTGGGGGTATTATAGTGGTTGGAGTTAATTAGCTTAGAGGTATTTTCCAACATAAATGGTTTAATGATTCTAACAAGAGCGCTGTCAGATTTTTGAATTTGGGTGCTTTCATGTGGACTGACTCAGATTGTTTAATGACATACCTCAGTATTTATTTTAGATCATGTTATCCATTCCTATTTCCATCAGCTGGAATATTTAGCAATTTCCATGTCTATTTCATAATAATTCCATCTTGCTGGAAAAACCAAGGCCCACCAGCCTCTAAATATGAATATTAAATACAAATTCTGAGTTATGTCAATAGCTTGAAATGCATATTGTCCCAAATGCAATTAGTAATGTTTTTTGCTTCTGTTACATCTGCCTATTAGATCTTCATCATTTTTTCCCTTTCATGTTTTTGTTCCCTCTATAAAGCTATGTTAAACCAACCACTATACAATTAACCTAGATCAGGCAGTCTCTGCTAACTTTGCAGTATTTCAAAACTTCATTTTCAAAGTTTTCATTACTAACTTTTTTTTGAACTCTGAATCATAGCCAAACTTCTCTTCCTAATCATGCTTATAAAACTGGCTGTAATTTTCTCCTTGTTTCAGTGACTTTTGTTTTCCTCTCAATGTTACTATTGCAAGGGAATAAAAAGTTAATTCTCAGCTGGCTGCTAGCAGTGGTTATCTGTACATCCACGTTACTTAATTTTTCACAGTTCAGCAACATCCAATACCCAACTTGATGTTTTATTGATGTCAACAGACTGATCTTAAAAAGAAAGCAACACCACTTTAGAATAATTAAGAACATAGTGTGCTCCATAATTCCAAGTATGTGTATTTATTTTTGTGGCCTGAGTGTTTGAATCTCAAGAACCCAATGCAACTGTACTGAAGTTCTCTTTTTTCTTGCACTGTATGTTTAATTGTTTACAACTATGTGGGCCACCTTTTTAAGCAAAATGCCTAACAAATCTTATGTACATTTCGGAAAAACAAAACCAGTCCTTTCTCCCACCCCCACACCCCGGAGACAACTTATTATGTATGACACAGAAGAACATGTTTTGTGCTAAAAACTTGACTTTACTGCATTTGAGGAAATTTAACATAATTAGAATTTTTATGGCTTTCCCTTTTTTTCATCACTTATTGCTCCCATAAAATAGATTAATGAAGAGTTAATAAATTCAAAGCTGTAATATTCTGTAATTGTAATGAAGTTTTGTAACTAAGGAATATAATATCAGATTTTCCTTCTAAAACTTTCTCAATTATCATTGCATTTCTGTGGTGTGTATCAAGTGACACATAACAAGCTGAAACAACTGAAACACATTCTTGGGAGGCTTTTTTTAAAAAAAGAAAACTCATAACTTTCTAATTTTCATAAAGAAAACAAATAACGTTGTCATCTTATAAATGTGTCCATGGACAAACAACTCTATTAATGAAGAATTAAGATGGGAAGAATACAGATGAGTTTCAAATATTTTTAGAAAACTACTCTTTATTAATATAATTATATTGACCATGTTATGTCTTAAAATAAGTCTCCTTAGATTAAATACAAATCCTGTGCTTTTGGTGTGTGTTTAGTATAATTTTTCAGAAGACCTACTGCTCCTCAGTTTAGACTCAGAATTTACTATTATTATCAGTGTAAAATAAAACCTGTTTTCTGTCCAAACCTCACTCTTTGGGATGGCCCTGCTGCTGCTATCAGGCTAAGTATTTTTAATCTTTTAGTTTAGGCAGAGCTTTGGAGAGATCTGATGAGATTTAATGTTTTCCAGGCAAATAAAGATTAACCCCATGGGGATACCATCATGGCTATGCACTTGACTATTTCCTCAGGAAAATACAATTCTCTTACGAAGACTGCATCAATGTTCCTGTGTTGGGGTGTTTCAGGAGCCAATATTTATCCACACCAGATTTCATGCTGGTTTCTACTTCTGATGTTAAAAGACACAGCATGCCAAAGGTGCAGGAGCTCATTTCCAAAGAAAACATCTATTGCAGTGCCCTTGCAAGACAATCCAGTTATTTTCTATCCTTTTCTGCTTTGCTGACTTGCAAATTTCCTTGATATATTTTTGAGTTCCTTATTTCCTCTTGCAATACTTGCAAACCCTATTGGTCTCCTGCTTTCTAGTTTACACCTGCTGCAAATAAATCTCTATTTTTTTTCCCTATACTTGTATTAATTGACAGTAAAACTTCACCAGTATCATTTAGGTTCTGGAGCACCTTTTCATACGACCTTCTGCTTTCTGACTTGTTTTTAAGAGAAATATTGAATTCTGTCACTTGGTTCAAAGGAAGACTTCAGAGTTACTGTCTGAAATTCTGGTGCTGGTGGTAGAGCTGACTGCAGGATGGTTTGCAATCCAGGGTGAAGCTGCAAAAGAAACTATTCCAGTTAAAACATGAAAATCATGTGTTAACACAGAAAGATGGAGGGGTACACTGAGAATAATGAAAACTTTCCAAACATTCTACAAAATTACTTAACATTTTGGTATAATAAATCAGGGGAGGGAGGAAGAGGAGATTTTAAGAAGCTCCCCAAATGAAAAAGAAAACAGCCAGAATATATTAACTCTCCTTGTCTAGACAGTGAGTGAACCCTAATGAAGGCATTAGGTGCTACAGTAATGTTACTGATATTCGATTTTCTCTCAAAATTTACCTTGTTTTCTGGTTAGATGAGTCAAATGCTCCCTGCTGCTTATTTTATTTTTTGCTTCTCTTAAACTCTGTTACAGACCTTTGTAGGATGATCTGTGAAACCTTGAGAGAGCAAATTTAACACTGCAGCAAAAGTACTTGTGGCTGCATAAATCAGTTGATGGTGGGCTGTTGCAGGAGAGAGGGGAAGGAGCTTGTGCAAGACACAGACTGTTGAAAACTGCTCTGCTGGAGCCTGGGAGAGTGATTTTTTTCTTGTTTTGGTCCAGATTTGGGATCTTTGCAGAAGTAAAGTGTTTGATGAGTCACAGGTGACATTACTTCTAATGTCTTACCAAGATTATTTACATATTTCTGTGTGTGTGAATGCAGACAGCTCTAGATAATAATGAGGTAATAAAGAAAGTGAATTTTCAGCAGGGTGAAGTGGGATAGTCATCCTTGTGTCTTTGCAGTTCATTGTAGGCTGGACAGTGAGTATAAGCATCAAGAAAAACGTCTGATACTTCAAAGAGGAGCTGTGCAAGGCCTCTCTGTAGGGTGTTTGTGGTGAATTCTTAGATCATTGAAATCTATCCATTTGCTTGGCTGTACAAGAGAGAAAGCTGTTATCACTTTTTTTTAAATCCAGTGTAATAACTTGAGGAAAAAACTCCATTTAGTGTTACCTTGTCAGTGTGATCTCTTTGTGTCTGAATGTGCCCTGTTCAGTTCTGAGCAGCTTTAAACCAGTGGGGATTTCAGTCTCATAGTTGATTGTCTCCAAGTGACACAATGCTTGAAATAAGTATGGATTACAAAGAACACTTCACCTACCCTGGAGGAAAATTCAAGTTTTTCAGTTTAATGGGGGAGGAGGGTTTATGGTGCTCTGCACGTTCCCATTCATAAGCTTTACAGAGATGTAAATTTCTATCTGATACATGACACACTGAAGAAGAGTCTAAGTCTCTGTAATACAAATTACAAATTTGTACAATTTAATTTGTAAAATACAAATTACCAGCTCATTAATATGAGACAATAAAATGTTCTGTGATAAATTCAGTGATTAAATGTTTCCTTTTGGATAGCAGGGAAACAAAACATTATTGTTACCCTGTTTGTCATGGATGTGCCTCACACTTATCACATCTTATCCATAGTGCCATATCTTGCCCAAATGACAGTGCTAAACACCAGGAGCAATGAATCTGTTAGGAATACAGAAAAACCTCTACAAAATTTGTATTACTACAGAGAGGTACTGGGATTCCAAACAAACTTACCTTGAAGAAAAAAATTAATTATCTGCCCAAAAGTACCATTTGAAGAGACTGTTTATTTCTCAATACAAATACATTTCAAGCATTAGAAACAAGGATAATCCTAGACTGCATGGTGCCTGTAAGGAATCCTTTCACTATGGAACTGGCATATTAGCTGCTCTGGATTCTTGTGTTGTAGAGAATGGGGCAGGATCAAAACAACTGGGAGCTGCAGCAGTTGGAGTGAAGGACACTGCTGCAGCTTGTCAAGAGTTCAAGTTTCACAGCTTTCATTTGAGAGATGGATTTGTCATCACAGCTGTTCTCTCTGTTATTGGACTCTCAGCTCCCATATTGGTATTGCTTTGCTTATCCAATAGCATTACAATTATTGTAATAAAATGAATTGGTTTTCAAAAGAAATGCAACTTTCCTGGGTTCAGTTAAATGATAGCTTATTTAAGAAAATAAATCAATGCTTCTGGTGTATTTCATGACCTTTATTTGTAGAATCTGCTTGAGATTTCTCTTTATCTCTGTCTCTTTACCTAATTTCAGATTTTCTGAATATTATCAAAAAGCCATGAATGCTTTACTTTAAAATTAGGACTGGTTGCTCTATTTAGTCTTTCTGGGCAAGAATTCCTCTGTTCTTTTTCTAAAACAGCAATCTTTTTCACTTTCTTTTTTTTAAATAGCTTTCCATTTTTATCTGCTTGTCTAGGAGTTCTGTATAAACACAAATTCACAACATTAGTGTTGAACTGTAAACAGCTATGCATATGGTTCACTGTGGTATAATGAAAATATCCCTTGAAGACTGTGAGGATACTTCTGCCACTAAAATTGAGTATATTTGTAATTGCTTGCATAAAGGTGCAGAAATAAATATTAATTAACACAATAATTTCATGCAGTCAGGATAGCTCTCTTGGTATTGGTTAAATTATTAATAGAGCAAGAGGTATAACTACAGCTATAGAAAAACTGCAGTAAAATAAAACTCTTTCAATCAGTGAAAGGAAAGAATAGGACAGGAAGAAATCCTCATTTAAAAATACTTAGACTAAATATACCACTAATTTTGGAGAGTAAGAGTACATACCACTAAAACAAATGGCTCCCACATCTCATGGATTATCTCTTGGCTTGAGTCAAATGCACTTTAATTGCCTGAGTTACAAGAAATTTGGTGAAATTTAGAGCATTTCTAGAAATTCTTAGTTTCCCTGACCTTAAAATTTGTATATTCATGAATCAGTCTTAGAGGGTTAGTGATTAAAAGGTTAGTACCTGAAGTGCTGGCACTTAATAAAGATAAAATATTCAGGTACCTGTAAAAGGAAGATACCAAATTGCTCACACACAATTATTAACAAAATGGTGCCTTTTCAGTTTCAGAAGACTTTAAATATTATTTGACTTTCAGTAACAAAACTGGTAGTAACTTTAACATTTAGGAAAATATTTTTGTATCTGGATACCAACTATACTGCTGCTGGATGAGTATTTTTTGTTCTTTTTATTTGATAGTCTTGTGAAACATGGGGATATGTGCTTGGATGCAGATGAATGTCCATGCTCATGGAAAGGAAAGGAATATTTTCCAGGTGACAAAGTAATTTCTTCCTGTCATACATGGTAAGTGGAGATCTGTTTAAGTGATGAGTTCATTTTAGTTGTGTATTTGTAGGTTGATTGTTTTTCCTTCATGTGTTTTAATCATAAATTTCACAGCAGATTATCTAAGTCATCTACTTTGACTTCATATTTGTATTTCTTCGAAGAGCTGCTAAAATTGGTTCAGGTTTTGTTGCTTCAAAGCACTTCATATAAAATAAAGGTGATTTGGGATCTTTTTAGTTTTTAAAAACTTGATTTAGAATTTATTTTTTTTGTTATTATTTTCAAGGTCATGGCTAGTATTTCTAAAGTACAGGTAAAATCCCTTAAATATTACACCTGAGTGACATTTTTGAAAGCTTTTCACCTATTCACATTTAGCACTGAATCTGAGCAGTCTGGAGACCAGAACATGGTTAAATTATTAATAGAGCAAGAGGACAGGCCTGTGTCCTTAAATCTGCATCCACTACTATGTTAAATTAAGGGGAGTACTGAGCAACATCATTTACTGAGCAAAGAAATTGATAAATTGGTCACTGATTTTGTGTGTGTGGTTAACTGATGAATCAATCAGCATTCAAAGGGAGAATTCCAATAGGAAAGGGTTGATAGGATCATGTAAACACACGCAGACACCTATTCCTTTTTTTCCTTTTGCCATCCAGTGTTGTAAATGCAGCACACACCCTGCCAGGTTTCCTCGAGCACTCTCAGTAGGATGTGTTTTACTGCCACTTTAATAAGCTTCACAGGAGTGTGAAAATACACCCCACCTACCTGATCCTGAAACAAGCCCATTCCATGGCAGTCTCTGCCTGTTTTGCTCTCTGGCCAAGGCTGAATGTTGCAGGCTGGCACTAAGCAGGGCTGCTTGTCTTACCAGAGCCTCAGAAAAACCAGCTGTACTGCCAAGCACCGTGATGCTGTGGTAGAGGTGTAGCTTCCAGATTCCCAGCAGAGCAGTTCCCTCTTGTTGTGCCCTCCTTGTAGCTTACCAGAAGCATTTAACTGGTGTCCCCTGGTGAGCTGCTGCTCCTGGCCAGCACAGCTCAGGGTAGCCCAGCCCAGGGAAGGCTCATCCCGTCAGCACCAGGCTCTGCCTTGTCTGGATGTCGTGCCCCCTCCAGCCTTGTGCTGACTGCCTTCCTCTGCTCTCGTCAGGTCCACAGTAGCTGCTCTAGAAGAGATTTGTAGCCCTTTGGTCGACTGGTGAAGCAACTTACAAGGCATCTCCACTGGGCAGGCAGGTAAAGCGACCCGGGTTGTTCACCCCCTTGTTTCCAAAGGCTTCTCCATTTGGACCTGGTGTGGGATTGCTTGCATCAGAGAGAATTAATCTATCCCATCTAATCTGTATGAGACTTCACCAAAGGCAGCAGCAATGCAGGCAGAAAGACACTTCTCTTTTTTTTTTATCCCCCTGAGGCCAGGCTCATTATTTCATGCACAAATCCATAATGTTGTCATGGCTTTTGTAGTCTTCCATGTCCAGAAGCAGAGACAGATTAAGTTATAATGGCTTTTTGGCAGCCAGTTGTTCATGAATAGAGGGGTGCCTGCAACAAGCTTTGTATGGTACAAAGCATATGAAATCTGAGCCTGCTGAGTGGGTATGCAGGGGTGTGTCTGATGTGTTAAGGGAAAGGTGCAAAGCATGAGAGTGCTTCTGTGCAAACAAACACACTTAGACACTCATAAAAGTCATCATATAGTCGGGTTGGTGCATTGAATTAGGGTGTGTTGATACTAAATATCATCTTACTCATACTTGGTGTAGTGTTAGCAACGTAAATGTTGATGTGATTTATCTGTTGAACAGTGACATGACAAACAAAATAACTTAAGTTGGCAAAATTACCTGTGAACTGACAGGAACTTTCAAACCAAGCTCTGGGGTCTGACTGACCTGTGGCTCTAGGTTTCCCAAGTTTTGTTTTCAGTGCAAGTACCTGAAATATTTAGCATGTAGTGACAACATTAAACACAAAATATTCTAATGCTGAGGCTACCAGAGCAACATTTTGATGGGATGCTGTGCCAGGTAAGATGGGCTTGTGCAAGTAGATGTGCTGGTCTGCTGTCATCATGCTGAGACCATTGAGCAACTCCTGGTCACCCTCTGTGGGCTGCTGAATTGGGCCTCCTGTATTCTTTAACAAATATTTCTTGGAAATATGCTGCATAAAAAACTATTTGAAGTTTAGAAGATTCTGATAGCTCAGCTTTTCCAACTAGGGCTCTCTAGATTCTGATTACTAAATGTTAGTTCACTTAGTAAGAAACGTGCATGGTATGGAGGACTTCAAAGACATTGTGTACCTCTTAATCCCTTCCTTCTGACTATAAATATGTTCCTGAAAAAAAAAAAAAGAAAAGGATCTCCCTAGGCTTTACATGCTAAGCAATTTTTTTGCACATTAGCAACCCTTAAGGCATGAGCATATGGAGATTTGAATAGCCCATGAGTGAAACTAAAACCCAATGTCTCAGGAGAACATGAGAAGCAGCACTTAGTCTTCCAGTCCAAACATAATTTCTTCTGTTTGCCTCTCTCTCCATCAGCTTGATGGGGTTCCTTCCTTTGGTGCTGTTCTGAGGTGACTGCAGTTAGCAAGTCCTGCTGCTATTTCCTTATGCTTTGCTACAGCAAGCACTTCTCACATGTATTTTTAACTTATTTTAGCCATCTGCTTAGTGTATTGATACATGCAGAGATGCAAAATGCAAGCAGAGGACCAAATCAGTGATGGGATAAGCAGAGTCTTGGCAGACCTGGACAGTGGCTCCATGTAGGTTTAATTTAGTTGCTAAGGGAACTGGAAGAAACCTGATGCTACTAGTAGCTGGAGCTGCCTAGATTTTCTAGATATTTGCTGCCCATCTGAAAAAAGTGGTGTACTGGCACTGTGATAGAAATATGAAGGAAAAGTTACACTGACAAAAATTTATACTGAGAGAAAGCTTCATACTTCCTGCTGCTTCAGTATATGATATGTCAAATGTTAGAGATTTATCCAGTATTTCTGTGTCACATTAAGACTTTAGCTGTAAAATATTCAATGTTCATTTAATGAGGAAATTAAAAGTAGTTTTTTAAAAAGTAAACTTAGGCATGTACCAAAATTATATCACATGCTGTATTTACTTTAACCTACATTTATAAAGATACCTATACTAAAGCTGTGCCAAGGCACCAGCTTTGCTATCCTTAACAAGGAGAATTTAAGTGTCTGGGTCATTTGGGAACCTAGAAATGAGATTTTAATGATTGCTCGTGGATGCAAGAAATGAAATTCTATCCGTTATTTACAAAGCTTATTTCTGAAAATGTTATATAGAGTGTAAGAGGGTAATTCAGAAAGAGGCATAATATCCAATGCTTCAAAGCCTCTTAGTATGCAAAAAGAATCCACTTCTTCTTTTATGCTGCAAAGGGAATTCAGCAAGGTCTGAACACTTATTCTGTAGATGATGTGGTGAAAACCCTTTGGTGTTTAAGGTGGCCATAGACATAACTTGAACTGTTCTAGAAGCGCCTAAACTCTTAGGCTGGTGTTTGGGGGTGATGACATCTAGGAAAAGAATAAGTCTAACAACATGGTTCTTTTAAGGAACCTAAGCCGCAAAATAATGCTACTGTAACATTTCCTTGGTAATTCTGTGAAATTCTTTTTCAAGGACTGAATGTGTGGAGATTATAGTAACAGGACATGCTACTTTTTGACTCTAAGATTCAGCTTGTACAGAAAAAAATGTTGGGTGAGAAGCTGAAAAAGAAGGCTTTCTCTTTGTGGCATGTTATTGGTATGCACTAGACAATAAATTGTATCACGTTGCACTGGGCTTGTTTTGTTGATTTTCTTGGTTGTGTTTTTTGAGACTTGTTGTGGTGCCTATATATTCTGGAGCCTTTAAATTCTCACGGAAGAAGAAACTTAGATGGTGTGGGTTCAATATGTACATTTTTTTCCCCAGAGAATTAATTGATGTGTCCTGCTTCTAGCCAACATTTCAAAATGCTTCTGTCCACGCTCCTCACACTTGCACAGCTTTTGTTTCTTTGCTTCTCAGTGCAATAGCTGTAATAATTTGTCTGGGCTTGCAGCTGATATTCCCATAACTGGTTGTGCATTTTTCAGCATTTGCCAGCATGGATCATTCCAGTGCACCTTCCAGCCTTGCCCGTCGATGTGCACGGCGTACGGGGACCGGCACTACCGCACCTTCGACGGCCTCACCTTCGACTTTGTTGGAACTTGTAAGGTTTACCTGGTTAAGGTGAGACTTTTGTGTAAAACTGTGGCATTCACATTCTCTGAAAAATCCC
>VYZP01063639.1:1309-11341 GCA_013400635.1 Hypocryptadius cinnamomeus
GTACCCGCACAAAGTGGAGACAGCTGAGGAGAAGTCACTGACACCTTGCTGCTGTATTACAGTGGTATTTCCATTTCAGTAGTGATTACATTTCACAGGAGGCAGAGTGCATCTGCTGATCCTGTACAGAATTAGGAAACCTTTATATTTGGGGGGTGTGCAGGGAGGGAAGAGTGACGGAGACACAAATGGAACTGCACATTAAGTTCCGCATCCCAAAGCTGGGGCATCTGTCCAATGGCTGCAGTTGCTGGAAAGCACCTGGCATGCTCCTGCTACACTCCCAACCTCACAGCTGTGCAACCCTTAACAGCCTGCCTACCTCTGGGGAGCTCCTCAAAGCCACATAGTCTCTTGCTGGCACTACTCCTCTTTTAATGTGGGAACTAAAGCATTCATCAGCAAGAACAAGGAAGAGAAAATGAGCCAGAAACTGTGCAGGTCTGAAAACACTTGAACAGTTGTTTACTATTCAGATTATGCAAAATTCTGAGTTAATAATCCCCAGAACAAGATGCAGAATCCCATCAGATGGTGTAGCTCATGAGAATAATGTAGAGGGAGCACTGGTCCCCAGTACAGCCAACACGTGCCTGCTCTTGGAACTGGTGCCATATTTCCTGGGACCAGAAAACAAGAACAGAGGGAGTAATGTGCCATCTCAACAGGTACACTTTGGCACCTCACAGCTACACCTGCTCAGTTACCCCCCTGAAAGGACACAGAGACATACAAATGATTATTGCCTGCTGACTGAGCAACAGCTGCTTTCACTGGAGTAACCAGAAACTTTGAAATTACTCCAACATACTTGTCCTTCAGACCAAAACCCCTTTCCTAGAAGGATCTGCCCATCTGTCACCAAATTGTCTTCTTCAAAGGCATGTGAGTCTTTTCCAGGGTCTCACTTTCAAGTTCCCCTAGCATAAAGGCACTTCTGCACATGCCCAAAGTTACAGACATTTGAGATGTCTGAATCTGTTGAGGTCTCCCTGGGAGCCTGAAACTTTGTGTTTTTCCAAGTAAGGTGTCTAAGAACAAAAGGAAAATCTATTACGAGTGCAAAGCATGTTGAGAAGGAAGAGGCACAGAAAGGCTGGGCCAGGCCCAAACCCATGAGCAATTGTTTATGTACCCAAAGGCTGGTAAATGCAGTACAGCAATTGGCTGCTACCTGTGCCCACCCTCCTTGGAGTATGGATCTTGGCAGCATTTTCCATACAGCAAAATAGTCTCCACCTAAACAAAGGACTAGGATGCTCTCCACTAAGCTACAGCTTATGGGCAGCAGGTACTGAACAACAGACTCTGCTCTCCAACACCTGGGTGGGTTTCTTAGCTGTGCTGCTGTGTAAATTAACAAGAGACCCATTCAGCAGCAGATCTTTACAAGAAAGATGTTTTGAGAGGAAGAGTGACCTATGCTCTGCCCATGAAAGGGAAGGTCAGAGTCCCTCCCTTCAGGAGGTACTGGACTGTGACTGTGGAGCACAGGGAGCTCCAAGAGCATGAGCTATGGTTCCATGCTGAAGGGTAACCACAGGGACACGGGGGATTAAAACATTTCTCTCTGAAGTATCTAACCCCCAACTGCCTTGTTTCTTCATTAAGCAGATGTGACGTAGAGATTGATCCTGAAACCTTACTGAGAAGCAGAAGATCTGCAGTCCTCAATGGCCACAGCCAAACCTCAGTACAAGAGAAAAACCATTCCCGCTCAAAGAGCCATTGGAAGGACAGGGAATTTTACAGCCATCTCCAAACAGGTAGGAAACATGCACTCCTCCCTACACTTTGCACCTCTGTATCAGTAAAGAGCAGCTTTGCTGGCTCTGTAATTCTGCCTTGTCTTCAAATACAATGGGATTCCGATCAATTCTAAAGCACTTCAAAAGGAAATGTTTGATACACACAGCAGATGTATTAAATAACAGGATCGCTGGGGGAATGACAGTTTGGCTTATTAATTCTCAAAACTCTATTTCTGAACATAAATTCCCCCTTTCTCCCCCCTTCAATAAAAGGCAACTGAATTCCTTTAATTTATTTTCTGGACACCTTAAAATCAACTTTTCTCTCTAAACAGCGTTAATTACATCTTTAAAGCATTACGTTTGCATATCCCAGCCAACATAATATCAAAATTACTATTTCAATATCTAGTCAGAACTTCCTTGTGAGGAAATACACCTTATATTACACAATGCTTGCTTTAATTGAGAAAGCTTTAACTCTTGGGATCAGAGTTACACAGTACCTAGCTGTAGCCTACATGCTTTCTTTCAAAAATATTTCCAGGCATTATGACTTCAAATGCAGAGGAAGTGTAGTGAAAGTGTCAACAATGAGATTGCCAAGGGCATGGTCGGAAGAAATGGCTACAACAATTTAAATGGCTAAACAAATATAGGCTAAAAGTCAAGTCAAGGGTAAAGATATAAATTCATACTGCCTCTGGCAGGAATCAATTATGCTGGCTATTCTGACCTCTAAATGGGTTCTTCTGGAGAGGGAACATGGAAAGCTTACTCTCACTCTCTCGCTTTTTACCTATTTTCTCTCATCTTCATTACAAGTTACATATGTATGTTCCACATGTCTAAACTTGGCAAAAAATATTTCAAAAGGAGAAAGAGATAAACTGTTTTATCTGCATTAAAAACCAATGATAGTTAAAAATTTTGCAACTGCAGCGGTTGAAAAGCATTCTCACTCCGAAGAACATTACTGAAAAGACTTGAAATTCTTAGTACAGACATTTTAAGAAATGTCAAAGATGAGCCTAAAAATATGAAAAATTGCCTAAATTAGTCGGTTTTTGAAAATGGTAATACAAACTGAGTAACATCACAATGAAAGAGGCGAAACTGAAGAAAGAAAAAAATCATGAGAAACTATTGAAGCAAAAGGTTATGAAAAGACTCCTTTCCTACAGAAGTGGGACTCAGACAAAAATACTGTTTCAAATTTCCTTCACTATTTAAAAGAAATATAAATGAAATAGCGAAGCCATGCTCTGTCATGATCACTGGAGGCCAGTCATAAAGGAAAAGGTATCCAAAAATACAGGTGTGCTCAAAGTTGAGTGTTCCCATTCAGTGGTGTTCATCTGTGCTATGTATTTGAACATACAGCTAAGGTTTTGCATTAGCTCAGCTCACTTTGAACAAGCAGCACAATCAGCAAAAGCAGATCAGCTGTACTAACACACACAGCTTTTGAGCAGAACTAATCTGTGGAGCAGAACACTGCCCTAACACAGACCATTTGCAGCACCTCTGTGAAATACATCTTTAGATGCAACAGGCATCTTGGAAGGGTAAATACACATTGATTTGGATATCAAAATAAATACACGGTAGAGGGTCATACGATGGAAAAATTATGTTATCTAGTAATTATTCCGTACTTAACCACAAATTTTGTTGCTCTTCTAACATAGGTGTTCTTTTGTCATACACTGGTAAAATTTAATTATGTATATACATTTAACACACATGTTTACTATGCTTTAACAAATATTGGCAATAAGAATTCACCACAGAGGTGACACGAAAAAGGGTCTTAGCTTATTATGCACCAAATCCTGCGATATTGAAGACCTGCCTGTGCTCAGCCAGCAGCCATTTGCGTTTCAGTACTGCTGCAGCGTTACACAATAGACATGCTCAGCACGTTCCCCAATGGACACCGTTTCAACTCCTCAGTTCAGTGCTCAAATTCCAGCTTGGCAGATGATTCTGACCAACCTCATGCCTCTGCCTTGTCACATCCACTCAAAAAAAGGCACAGCTACAGGAATACCTTCTATTATTCCTATGCAAACACTGACAGATCAGGGTGCTCCAGGAGTTTCCAGGTTCAGTGAGGGAACACATGGAAAACAGTATGGAGCCCTGATACTTCAACAGTCAGATTATATTCTTTTGATTTCAGCAACAGGACATTTAAAATTTATTGTATGATCTTGGTTCTTTGCATCCAATGACTTATAAGGAACCAATCAAAAGATTCTTGACTGATGGGCTTTTAAATTTTTTTTTTCCTTTTTTTCCTTCTCTTTTTTTTTTTTAACACCGAAGCATAAAAATCTCCAATAACAGCTTGTTGTTATCTTTTTAATAAATGTTGACATTAGAAAGAACATAATTAACCCAATTCTCTAATAAAATCAGTGCTGTGTACATTTTTAAGACACCAAGTAAATATCTGGCACAGCTATTAGTAGTCATGTAAAGTTACAGACTGGCTTCTCTGGAAGCCCAGAACTCTGTTGCTATTTTTTACTATAAAGCTGAAAGAAAACAGCAGAAATTAAACAGCTAGGAAAATCCCAGAAAACATATTATTTTTGTCAGCAGAAATATCTGAGAAAGAATAAAATAGGCCCCTAAAAAAAAAAAAAAAAAAAATTTGGTCAGCAGGAGCCAACATTCAATTGCCACCAAGGAAACGAATGTAGCTCCATGGCATGACAGTAAAATCATGACTTCATTCAAGGCTTGGCCTCAAGTAAAGCTAAAATTAGTAAAAATATGTTTAAGTGCATCTTTCTCCCTAGAGAATAAAGTCAATAAAACTATTCGTACTGGAAAATATAAATTATTAATATCTACTGGAAGGCTGTGATGTTTCGAAATTGCTATCTTCAAAAATAGCTTTATGGCTGTAATAATTCAAGCTTTCTATCTAGATCAAGGACAATGCACAACTAAAATATAATGCTACAATCTGTATTTTTCACGCACACCCAAGACAGTCCTAAGTAGGTATTCAAGTCCACAAAAAAAATTACACAAAAATAGAAGATGTAAAATTGCTATTTGTTTCTGGGATTTGCTTTTTGACTTTGCACCATTCATGGTCTATCTATTCAATTCTGAAGAACAATACATTTATTTTTTGAAAAACTGGAGATTTTTAGAAATGGTATTATTTCATAATTAAACGCTGATGAGAGAAATTCACCAAAAAAAGACCCCTTAACATACACAACAAATTACTGAATGCAGGAAACAGTGAATTCATACAACACAACCGTGAAGTTTTCTTCTGCCACTGACATATACGTAAAGAACTGACAATTCACCTTATCTTCTAAGAAGGACACAAGGTAAAAATAAGCTACTCAGCTATCAGCTAAAAATGAGTAGAATTTAATTTCAAGTTTACAAAAAAAAAAAAAAGAAAAGAAAAATCTGAGAAACAAATAGACCTTTATTTTTTATGGATTTGCCTCTTCTGGATGGATTACCCGAGGCACAGTATGAGGGCTGCTTCACTGATGCTCTTCCCCAGGGTCATGGTGTTTAAGCTTTCCTCTATTTGGTTACTTTGATAATCAGGGTCTCAGCCACAGTGCAAATTGTTTTTTACTGGTGTGAACTAGCAATCTCTCTTTCCCATCTCACCACCCGTTTGCACAATACTTGAAGAAGATTAACTGCTTCTGCTTCAAGCTCAGCTGATATGAGCTAACAGGTTAAAAAAACTAATTAGGAAAATATGATAGATGTATTGAACAATATGACAGGCACAGAGAAAGCACAACTGCATAAGCCTAATTTCCTTAAGAAATTAGTCAAAAAGATGAGCCACACTAAGATTTCAAAGTCCCAGTCCCATGGTACCATAGAACGAGATTTTTTTTTTAATGCAGACAGACAAAATATGTGTAATCAATAAAGTAAAACGTTTCTCTGTAAGGCAGTAATCTTCTCTGTATTTTCAATAACTGAAAACTCAAAACTTATTTTAAAAGCATATAATCAATTACAGGCAAAATTTCCAATAGTAATTTCATATTTGTGGCCAGCAAAAATTCCCCATAGGTCCTTACTCACCTGTACATGTGTACCTGTGTATAATCAACACAAAGGCACCCAATGGAAAGCCCTGTGGTGCTAACACAACATGACAGACCACAGTAAGACTGACCTGAAATTACATCCCCAGTCGTGTTAAAATTGAATGCTGACTCTCTTCATTTTTTTTTCATGCTAAAGAAAATTGGGAATTTATGCCTGTAGTGACTTGTATACTAATAAACATGTCTAAGAATTCTTTTCAGTTCACTTTATAATTCAAAGCTGAAAACTTCCCTAGAAAGCTGACAGAAGAGCTGCAGGTCTAATAATAAGTATGTACCCATGCAATTCCCAAGGCACTCTTGTCACTGAGACAGTGATGAATAGGAGCTGAGCAGCGAGCCCACTGCCATCTCATTGCCTGACTTGTAAGCACCTTATGACCATTCAGCACCATCTCAGCCAGGGGAATCTGCTGGGACAAAATTAATTATCTGCCCTACACTCTCCTGAAAGCACTGCTGTGAAGGTATGTGGCTTACACTTCCAGCCTGAGGTGGGTTCTTTTTATTATTTGATATATTTTGCTTTTTTAAATCTCTGATCATTGTCTTTTCCAAAGGAGCCAAAAAGGTTAATACTGTGCAGTTTCCACTTTTCCATTTTATTATTGAAAGATGTTTGTTTAGAAGTAAGAGTGGGTGAGAAGGGCATAATAGTAAACAACTGAGCAACTTAATTGAAAGCTACAAAGTTAAGCCTCTGGCTACTCTGAAAGTGAATTCTTCCATACAGACTCTGGTACAAGAAGACAGCAAAACAATGGCAACTCTGGGAGTCAATTCCGCCCTGAGTCGTGGGATTTCCCTCCCCGCCCCTAAAATAAAATATTTTAAAGTCAAAAATGTTTGGTTGAGAATAGCCTGCTCAGCTGTCACAACTCATGTTGGAAGTAAGCAGTGCTACCATTTGATGTCCACACTAAAAACAATTAACAAATACATTTTGTGGCTTACAACATTTTTTGTTTACCCTATCACCCCCACACAAATGGCATTTACTAGAGATGGCTATCGCTTAGGAAGTGCAACTAAAAACATCCGCAATCCAGCTTCCTTGCTAACACATTCATGATACATTTAAAGCAGACTCTGCTCAATAGTGACAAAGAACAGATATAAATCACTAAGCAGTTCATCATCAAATTCATCTCCCTATTCAAAAAACCCGACCTCCTGAAGCCAGCATCATGTCAGCCTATTTCATCATCCCAGAAGGAGCAGCCAGGCGCTCCTCAGGTGGGACACGCCACAGGCACCGCACAGCCCCGACCCCACTCACAGGCAGCCCGGGGAGGCGTGTTTGAAAGGGAAGCCTTGTTCCCCGAGCTGGGATGCCCAGCAGGCCTGGGGCCGCCTGTCCGCTGCCCCTGCCGAGCCCCTCCCGCACAGCGGGACAGCGCGGCAGCGCAAGGAGCCCGCAGCTCGGGCTCAGCTCGCAGCCTTCAACCCCCGGACCGAAAATAGCACCTCCTTACAGGCATGCACAGAAATGACTTGCCAGAATTGAATACATAAACGTAATGAAGGGGCAGCATGCTAATGAGAGCTACAAATACCACAGAGGCTTATTTACTCTGCAGCCTATCACTACATAATGGTACCACTGCTTGCATTTCCTCATCAAAATCCAACAACTAGGAGAGCTCGTGAAGCTACCAGCAGTAAATGATGTTGTACCTCCTGCCCGTATCCGTCAAAGCGACTGATGAGGGTCAGGCTCCATACTCTGCAGCCCACATTTCCTACTTCACATTAGACAATGGAATAAACATGCAAATCCCTACTGCTTATGAAAGAGCAGGACACAAACCAGCCCCAAAATCAACCAGGACTTCAAGTTATATATTCCGTGAATTTTTTTATGAAGTACTAAACAAAAGCCATGTAGCTTTTCATTTGAAAGCACAAATGCAAATTGTCCAATGCATTTGGATTCTAGTTTTTAATAAGTATCCTTGCTTACGTTTTTTGCATTTAAGCATAGAAAACCGTAAAAAACTCAAGCAGCTCCCCTTCCTTTTATCCTTAATTTCACAGTATTGAAGTTGTCCATTTACATATATGAAGTGAATTTTCCATTAAATTGTTACAGCAATACAAGCTTTCACTCCTTTCCCCATTTTCCCTATTTCTTTGTGGAAAAATTATATGAAGTAATGAAAAACTGAAGCAGAGGTGCTAAAAATACAAACCTGTTATGGTAGGGTGGGTGTAGAGATAGGGGAGCTGTAGGAAAGAATTATATGCAAATGTCAGGGAAGAAAAAGGCCACAATTTTCCAGTTTGGTTTTTATTTTTTTGGTGTCAATTACTCACATCTCCCATTTATCACAAGGTTTATTAGAATACTGTATGCATATCTGTGGAGAGATAGAGAAATTAAAGTCATGCTATTTTATCTCAGAGCTGTTTTAACCTAGTAAATATTTTCGTCTCCTGTACATTTGTAGATGAGTCGTATCTGTCTTTTATCTACACTCAATCCCTTTTCTAGGGTCAAAAGAGCCTACAAAAGAGCGATGAAGCAACAGTGATCAAAACTCACTGGTAGGAATTTAACTGGTATCAGCATTTTAAAGATGTGATGGTGTTTGGGGATATTTTATTGAGGAAAGGGCACATTTATAATCCAGTTTTTCTCAGCATCATGTCTGGCTCAGAGCAAGAGCAAAAAGAGATACTGACAGTCTGCATGTAAATTTATCTTTAAGACATCTTTACCAACACTGCAATATATTATAGCTGCCTTGCTTCAGCCTGACTTTCCACCTGCTTGTTCAAACGGAAAACAACTCTGAACTTCAAGCTTCAATTACTAGAAGTACATTTTAAGAGCAAGCAAAAGTTTTAGATGAGACAATCATCCGTTGGTATCTCAGGGAAAGTATTTAAGCTTTGGAATTAAGTTTCCAAACATTTGCCACTGTGTACTCTAAACCATGACTTACATGTCTTCAATTTATATTGAACTTAAACTTCATTTAGTCAACTACTGCATCTGTCTAAAGCAAGACGTTTCACAATAAATCCCTCTTTCTGATAAACAATGGAGACCAAAAAACTAAGATACATAGCAAACACTGCATCCTCAAGCCCAAAACGTTGCAGATTTGGGCTCCTCAGATCCAGAAGTAAATTACGACAGTACAATAAACACAGAACTCCAGTAACATGAGAGACCAAAATCACATCTCTGTCTCCAAAATGCTGGATACATACATAAAGATTTGGTTCTATTTATGATTCTTCAAGAGACTCAACAGCCACCATTCAAATTGCAGCATAAAATGTTTACATAACCACACTTTCAATAGAGTTTAGATAGGTTAAAGAAAAGTGTGTCTTAAAATTACCATAACTGGGTAGCAACACAGAACACCTTTCTGATTCAGGAATTTTTTCTTTAAGCTTTTTTTAAAAACTTCACCCTGGGAGTTTTTTTGAGAATATGAGGATCCACAGGAAAAATGTTTGGGTTTTTTGTTTCCTTCCTATATAAATAGAACAAGACAGGTGTATTTCAAAGTCGTCATTCCATTGTAACAGTGGGAATGCTATTCTGTAGGGATGTTCCTATTGTTATTTTACTGCACACTGTTAATTTTATCTCTGTATGCACTTACTGTAAGTACACAACCACCGCATAAATTCAAATTTAAAATCCACTGTACTCATTTTAGACAAATATAGTAATTATATGATAATTGTATGACCATATATTGCTATATTTTCACCATTTAAATAAGCAGAGAGTGACATGTTCTGTGTTATGTCATCCAATCTTATGGTACATACTTCAGGTGTTACTGCGATATTACCAGGGTCCTCTGTAAAATAAATTAATAGCTGCACATAAGTACGGTGAAAAAGTACTTTTACATATCCTTTCTACCTATTGTCTAAAACGTGAACAGGCCTGCGTGCTGAGATGCCAAGCTGTATCAGGATTGTAATATAAAATTACCTTTTACAGGAGAACCGTTTTAAAGCGGGGACAGCAAGGCACCTTCGCTTAGGTATCAGCAATATTTGCAACTGGAAAATGATGCCCTTAAAGCCAAAGCCCATTTCCGACGGCGAAAGCGCCGGCCCCGCCCGCAGCGGCGGCAGCCGCGGCCCCGCCCGGCTCCGGGCCCGTGTCCGTGTCCGTGTCCGTGTCCGTG
>VYZP01063692.1:0-11054 GCA_013400635.1 Hypocryptadius cinnamomeus
ACCTGGGAGAAGAGCCTGACCCCCACCTGGCCACAACCTTCTTTCAGGTAGTTCTAAAGTAATAAGGTCCTCCCTCAGGCCTCTCTTCTCCAGGCTGAACAACCTGAGTTCCTTTAGCTGCTCCTCATAGGACTTGTGCTCCATGCTTATTTTCTTACAGGTTTTATAGTTGTTTTGATTTGAGTTGGCCAAACTGTGATTTTTAGTTGATGCACTTGCTATCAGCTTGCATTGGAGACTGGAAAACAGGCAGAGGGTTGTCCCTGGGACATTAAGGTGAATAACCTCCCCTCCCCTCACCCTGCCAACATGATGCAATCAAAATGATCTAATACATCATCACCTCATTCACAGAAGAGAGAACACCTCTTTTTTTTGGTAAAATGAAAATACCAAGAACTGCACATACCTGGAAACAAGTGTCTTTTGCACAGCAAAGCTCAGGGCTCCTGATACCCTGTGCAGCTTCCCTCCTATGGTTTTCAGTGCTATTACAAAGCTGTTTATGAGCTGCCAATTACTTCTGAAAGCCCAGAACAAACCCCTGAGCGACTTGTAGTGCTAAAACCAGAAAATTTCAGCATCTTACAAAAGGACAAGTATTACACAGGCACTGTCAACCTGAAGCAAACCTGGCAAGCACTGATGTTTTCTGACCCTTGTGACTCAATGTATGGGTCCTATACAGGCTTAAATGAAGTCCTGGCAGTATGAGATGTAGCATCACTCTCTAAAGCTACATGCCTGTTTCTAGGCACAAAATAATATACTTTCCCTTTTTTCCAGCAGCTGCTTTTGTTCATCAACAGTATAAGCACCTCTGTGTTGATTACTGCTGTCACCAACACCTACTCTGGGCCAGAAGAAATCAATCCTGATCTCTGTCCCACAGAGAAAAGCCAAAATAAGACATCAGGACATTCACCCTTGCCAAACTCCATGAAAACTGTTGGATATGTCATGCCCAAACCAGCCAGGCCAGGGAGCAGCCAAAGCTAAGGCTGCAGCTGCCTCAGCTCTGATGGAAGCCTGGGAAAGGTGCAGGGGCTCATACACTGCCCAGGGACCTCCAACAACTGCAGACACTGGCTGCTTCACCTGCCTTCACTGGAGTGAAAAGTTCATTTAAAGGAACATCTGAACAACCACTACCACAACCTCCCTACCTGAAACCTACCCGAGAACTCTTTGCAAAAGGGCTTTGTCACAATGATGTAAATCTGGATGGTAGCTTGTGTTTGAGTTTAAAATCACACTTATTTTGCAAAGAGTGGATCTGCCAGTTTAAAGACAGGCAACCACTCAATTTTAAGACAAAATAACTGAGTTCAGGCTGCTTTCAGTAAGATGTAAGAGTCCTTACTGGCACAGTTTAAGATAATTTAGGCACTACAGATTTTGCTGATGCTGAGTTCCCATAGGCATGGTGATAATAAAAATGAACAACAAAAGAATATTAACAATTGTTTTGTCAGGAAAAAGCATTTCTTTTTGTACTCTGAATTTTTTTTTTTGTTTTTTTGCAGTGCAGCCAGCTTTTCACAGACTGTCAATATTCACCCAAAAATTTATCTAAGTAGTAAGTCTGTTCAGCCTGGCAGTACCTCAGTTTCTTTTGAAAGCAAATGATTCTTCAAATACAGAGAACAGAGAATGAAATATAATGGAAAAAGCTCTTGCAAGGCTTAGCAAGCCTGTGTACAGGAGGAGCTTACAGAATGGGGCATCACATCAGGAATAAACAGGAAGAAGAGATGAGGTGCAAAGTGTATTGCACAAAGAAAATTAAGTCTTGCCCCCACTGACCTATTGAAATTTGAAAGTGATTTGTTCTCTGCTGGAAATAGCTAGAGGTAACAGGATGTGTCTATGACACATCATAGACAAGCATAATTTTGTGGAAGACAGGGAAAAGGAGAAACATGAAACAGAATGAAAAGAAAAATGTTTAATGGAGAAGGAACTTTCTAGACTAGCCAGATACAACACTGGAACATGGGCCAGCAAGTATCTCATGTATAGTACCAAAAAGAGCCCAAATCTCTGTCACCTGCAATCCAAGTCCTGCACATGCTCAACACACTCCCCACAGATGGCTCAGGACAGAAAGGTCCCACCTCCTAACACACCCTCACCCCTAAACAACCAAAGAGTAAGGTTTCAGAAAGTGTAGACAAACAAGACCTGCTCCTTTGCCTCCCAGAGAAGCAGACTGCTAAGGCAGTAAGGTGAAAACCCCCATCAACTTTACCACAAAACTACCTCTTATTTCCCCTCCCAAAGCTGCCAGCCTTGCAGCTTAAATACACCTGGCTCCTGCTGATGGAAATTGGATAGAAATCCCTTGCATCAGAGTAAGCTGAGGAGGGAGGGGACAGGGGAGCAGCTGTCTGCCTGGCACCCAGCTGGCAGCTGGGGAAAGGTGGAAGCTCAGGGCTACCTGCTGCTGGTTGCTACAACACCCCGAGGCAGGACAGCCCAGTACCTGATTCCATTTCCAAGCATTTTGGTTTCCATGATTATAAAGGAGTGTGCAGGCTGCTTTTAGCACAACCCAGGCAGCTGGTGAAAGAACAGAGAAAACTGCTGCTGTGCTTTGGGGAAAAGCCCATGGTGCCTCCATTAGAGGCAAGGCTGGCTGTGGTGTGTGTGAGGGGCCGTGGCTCGGCTGGTTTGGGTCTGTCCCTGAGGAGTGGCCTGCTAACCTGTGGATGCACAGGTTTGTCATCGGGCTGGCGCTGCGAGGCTGGACATGGAGCGGTGCCCAGTCAGAGAGCTCGTGATGGCTCAGAGAGCAGGGCTGGGTCTTCGGGAGAAAACACCGGCTATCACAGCCGAGCAGCCGTGAGAACAGGGCTGAGGGGAAACAATGGCAGATAGCTGCCCAGATCTGCACGGCCCTTGGGCAGGGTGGGCCCTGCTCCCTCTCCCGCAGGGTGGCCTCAGCACCTTCCCCAGGCTGGCGGTGGGGCCTAGGCAGCCAGGCCACCCTGGCCAGCTGCAAAACAAGTAGATTGTTCTTGTGGGGGTTATACAGGGACTACAGACACATGCAGGAAAGGAGGGGTGGAGCGAGACAGAGGAACTGCCCTTTGGTGATGTCACAAGCTCGGGCAAGTCAACAGCCCTTGGCTGCCGCCGTGGAGTGTCCCAAGCATTAATGTGCTCTCAGCCTCATGGAGCTGCAGATATATATCTGCAAATACCTGCCCGTGCTGCCAACCGCTGCTGAGCCTAGAGCACAGGGCAGGGAGAGGCACGGAGGGATGGCAGCATGAGCCAGCAGCGCAGGTGAATCAACATTTGCACACTCAGACCTTCACAGACATTTAAGCACTCAAGCCCTCTTGAAATCAGGTGCCATGGCAGAGTAGCAGTGGCGTGGGACAACAGGGAGTCTGCTGGAACCACCTGGTGAGCTCACCTGCTACCTTGTGCCAGAGATGTTCCATGCCTGACACCAAAGAGTTGTCTGAGGGAGCAAAAGCAGCAGACAGTGCCTCACCCAACACTGGGAAATGGGGAGTGCTGCCAGCCCACTGCCCCAGCACACAGCCTTGGCTGGACACAGGCACCCAGCACCAGGGAGGGCACAGAAGGGTGGGAGGAGATGAGAACACCTCTTCCCTGGGTGCTTGCTCTTAACGTCAGCTTCATTGTGTCATCAAACTGCATCTGCACACACTTCAACTCTCTAGGCTCCATTTTCTGTCCTCCGCTTTCCAAGGAAAAAGTGGCATTAGCTGCTGACATGACGCAGTTACCTGCGTGGGTGGGGTTGAAGGACCATCTTTTGCACATCCTCTCACATTTAACATATCCAGTCCCATCACTGCCTCCCCAGACTAATTTCCATTCTGAAAACTTTCCCCAATATGTGCCTTTACCCACAAAATGTTGGCTCCAAAACCCTTTTGCTTATCCTACAATGCTGAGTGACAGTCACAGGGTTTTTGGACAGGAGCAGGTTTGCCACTGCCAATACACAGGACTTGCCCCGTTCCATGGCATAGGCAAAGCAGGGGTTTTGGTTCTGGCACACCTTGCAGCAGGAGGCTCTTATCTCTGAGTCAAATATCCTCTCCTCATTTTCCTGGCATTTGCCTGCAATCTGCTGTACACCTCCTTTTCCTCAGGGTAAGGGGCTGCAGCACACTGGGGTCACTGGGAGCCCAGCAGTGACAAGCCCTGGCCAGACAAGTCAGCAGCATCAGGTTTATCTCTCAGGGCCTCAGCAGCTCACACACCCTGGGGCAGAGGCTGTGTGGCCCCTCACAGTCCCTGCCCACAGGGCAGGCACTTGTCCCTCTCTCCAGTCCTCAGCCCCAGGGCAGAGCAGGGTGGGCTTACACAGCTGTACATCCTTGGTAGTTTCCTTTTTACCATTTTCCAGTCACAAGGCTGCCTCCTCCTTTCCCTGTTACAGGACTGTCCCCGTGTCTGCTGAGGGTGTCGGTACCAGGCTAAGAGAGACCCCGGGAGCCCCTGCAGTGGCTTGAGGCCAGTGGGGACACCCAAGGAGGCAGCAGGGCCAGAGTGGCTGGGCTGTGGTGAGGAGGGATTTATTTCACCTGGTCAGAGCCAGTAATATCTGCCAATATTTAGTCTAGAGCTGCACATGTTGCCAAATTTACAAGAGAATGTGGATCAATTTAAGGGTGAAAGACTGCACTCCCATGGCTGAGATGAAGTATATACTTCAATAGGTACTGATTCCTGGCACTCACCTTAGGGTCCTCAATCACACTATCAAAAGGTTCTATATATCCAGGCTATTCCATCCAAACTATTACATTTATTTTGGGGCCTCCTGAAATTATTATTTTCTTGATGAAGGAGTGATAGGATGATCAGAAGTTTACATGTCCTCAAAAGCCTTGTGGGCACTAGAGAGAAGGCTGTATCAGAGAAACACAACTACCATCAGACAAGAGCTAACATCAATTTAGAACAATTTTCATCTGCCCTTCATAAGTGAAACAGTTTGATGCCAAAAGAAAGAAAAAATTTGCAGCAGCATTGGTTGGCTGCCAGCACATTCCTTTGTGTAACACAAGCTATCAGTGTTTTCATCTTGCTCCTGAATTTTTGACTTTGGGAATTCCAGAGTCACATCTAAAAGAAAACGGAACAGCTCTGTTTCCATTTCAGTAGGGTTTCCAAGAAAGAGACTGCTCCTTCCACAATATGACGTCCCTGCTTCTGCTGAATGAGTGGTGTGAGGTTTAGAGGGCTGCTCTTACATGTGAGCATTTGTTCTACCTCAGCACTGTCAGACAAAAGCCATGAGCAAACCTGTTCTGAGCTGAAAAACAGCTGGCTAGTGAACAGGGCAGAATGAAAACTGAAAAGGTTTAGCCAAGGACCTTCATCACTTACCTTCTGCCTGAGGACCATGTTCTCATTTGTTTGTACAACATATCCAGTATTTGAGATCTAAATAATTTATTAAAGGACATGCAAGCTCACTGAGGTAGATTGGCCTGAAATGTAATTTGCCCTGTGGGTTTTGATTTTTTTCTGGTTTTAACAGCAAAACACAGAACAACTAACAAACGTGAAGTTCTTGACCAGCTATATTAATGCTTACAACTCCCCCATGAGGATAATCTTCATTTTACAGAATGCAGCAAAGGGGATGGTAGGGTGAAGCAGAAAGAAAGGTGGCTGTGTGCTGGTTCCTTGTCTGCCTGGTGGCCCTGCAGCCAGGACAGGCTGCAAGGACACAGCACAGGACATGTGCTGATCACCACACCTGCTGCAGGGCCTCTGGCACTCAAAGAAGAGTTTGAGACTCACTGATAGGGGTGGCTGCAAAAGGCTTGACTATTGGAAATTGCTCTCATCCTGCAAAATCCCTTGGAGAGGGGAAAGCAGCAAATCCCACCAGAGAAGGGCTTGGCATGGCTTCTCTCCCACAGCTGGTTGAGGGCTGGGAGCTTCAGTGCCCAGTGCTCCTCCTGCCACTCACTGTGGGCCCCCCACAGCTTAAGTCACCACCCTTGGGGCAGGAGAACTAACAGAGCTGCAGGATGATAGTCCCATGGGAGTGCCAGCACTTGAGACAAGTTTCCACAGCTTGTCTTTTTTAAAGAACAGTTTTTAAACATATTCCTGTGGAAAAAAGAAGTTAAGCGGAACTTTATAGCATTTCCTATAAAAAGCCCAAAAGAGGAAGTTAAAATTCATATGTAGTCAGGTTTGTAAGTAGCTGATTCTAAGCCCACTAAGACCATGTATGTTAACAGAGGTTCCCTGCCTGCAGAGTGGGGCTGCAGAGCACGGTCCCTGCAAGAGGAATCTGTGCACTGGCAAGGAGTCAGGACCAGCTCCCAGCAAACATCCTTGTGTTTAAAGAGGATGTTGTTGGGAGCTCTTTGTGCCCCTCTTTCCAGAGCAAAGGGCCAGTTCCATGTAGCACATGTTCCTCAGAATGTGAGACCCTTGCAGAAGGGCTCACACCTTGGCAGCCTGCAGTGCTCGGTTGTAACAGTTGATTTACTCACTCACAGAAAAAGATGAAAAAGACCTCTTAAACCACCCAGCCTGTCCCCCAACTGGAGTTATGGTTCTGCTGTTTCAGTTGGTCTGCAGCACCTATCAGCTCTGCATAATTAATCTCTCCCTGGTGAGGCTGTCTGCTTGTCCCTTCCAGTGTGTCCCTGTGGAGCACTCTGGGAGCAGATGAGCTCACTGTCCATCACTTACTGGTTTAATGCTTCTCTTGGATTTTGTCTCCCATATTTTCCACTCAGCTCTCACAAATGTCTTCAGTAGTGAGAGGCTGAAACTCATGGTTTATGACTGGGAAAGAAAAATCAATAAATACGCAATTTCAGAGAGGGATACTCCTCCCTTAGGCCCTTCCTCTGCCTCCAGGGGCATGTAATTCTATTTAATCTAGAGAATAAAACAAGATTTTTTTGCAGTAATTTTTCTCCCTTTGCTTGGGTGCCTGGAAGTTGAAGGGCATTCTTGATTGGGCTGGAAAGGCATTGGCTCTCCCTCTCCCTGCCTGTTCATGCCCACTGCACTGCACCAGAGCTAGGGCACAGCTCTGGTGGGAAAAAGCTCTGAGCTAACCAGTGTTTCCATATAAAGCAGCTTTCCACACAGACTGGCACAAATGCTCTGGCTCACCCTGTCACACAGCAAGCTCAGGACAGGCTATAGCCTCACAATGGATTTCCATCTGCCACGTTCTGACCATGGTAGTTTCAGAATGACTCTAAATGAACCCTGTTTCAAGAAAGTCACCATGAGACCTTGGAGGAGACGTGATGGGTGTGTAATGCAAGGGGAAATACCTTCTTCCTTTCAAGGTGATACAGCTATGTTAATTGACTAAAAACACCAGTCAGAAAATTTCCTGCACTTTAAGTGCAATGAGAGCTTTGTAATAAAGCACCTTAGAGGACATCCTGTAGAAGCAGAGACGTGTCCTTTGTTTCTGTTTCGTTACATGAAGGAATCTGTGGTTTGTGAAGAAAAGATGACACATATTTTTAAAAAAGTAGAAAAAAATCCCACAGTCATATGCTGCCTGCTAACCTACACACATTCCCATTGTCTACTCTACATCCTAATCCATAATATTTATGGTGCTTTACATAAACAAACATCTGCATCTGAGTGAGTTACTGCTATTTAATAAACATGAAGATTCTTTGTTACTCTAATGGGTTTGTTTGGGCATAGAAGGTGAAAGTCATAGGGACCCAAAACCTTGAGAATTTTATGTTCTTAAAATACTTACAGAAGATAAGAAAAGTTCTGAAGGTAAAATCAATAATGAAACCACTTCATTTTGGGGAGGGAGAAAGGAGCCAGACACCTGGATGAAGAAATATCATTTCACTCATGTGCCCTGTCCTTTAATAAGGGCAATAAAGAACTGTGCTCCTCACAGTCATTTTGATGAGAGCTTTCCCCTGAGGACACTGGCAAGGTGGCACAGCATCCCTCTGCTCCTCACGCAGGTAGGAATTGCTCACAGGACTCTGCGGGCTGCAGGGGAGCAGCAGTGCTGTGCCCTCCTCGCCTTCCCCATGGCTCCTGGTGAGTGGGTGTCAAGGGGCTCTCCCACAGAGAAGAAATGTGGGTGCTGTGCTTGTGCTGCCCAGATGGGTCCCTGGAGTTTGCAGGGGAGGGTGCTGATGGAGTATCTTGTCCTACAAGATCTTGTGGGGAAGAGCTCACTGATACCAGCTACAACAAACATTGCCACAGCGGAAAACCACCACAGCTCCACCTCTCCCACGGGGCTGATATATGTCAAATGGCATCACAGGGTCCTGTCCTGAGGTCTGTAGGGCAGGCAGGACCTCACTGTCACCCCATCACTTGACAGAGCTCACTGCTCACCACTGTCCCAGGCTATGGAGATGGCTCTAGGCTGATAAAGCCTTGCCTGTGAAACACACAGCAGCAAAACACCCGAGAAGTGGTGGCAGGATGGCAATCCATTTTCAATGTATATCTTTAACAGTGACATCTTGCAACAGGCATGGAGCCAATGAGTGCCCTCCCCACTGCCAGCCCAGGGCATCACACCTCTATTCTTCCTCCTATTTTGACAGCAGTGGTGTTGAAAGCTTGGAGCTTTCCTTGTGAGCAGTTGCCCTGCAAATACGTGCAGGCCTCTTTGAGCTCATGTACAGCAAGTATAAGGATCAATTCACATGAAATTAGTGCTGTTTGCCACTCCAGGGCAGGAGCCCAGCTGTGCCCTGAGGCCTGCACCTCCCAGGGAGAGGCTTGTGGCCAAGGGGGGTTTGTCAGGAGCACCGAGGGACCAGGGCCAGTCAACAAACCTGACAGCACCTGTGGGCACCAGGGAGAGACAGTTGATATTAATAAAAAATGAAGTAACTCCTCAGCTGTGCTTGGCTGTGGCTCATTGGGACTAACAAGATGGTAAAGACGATCTCACTCGCTTTCAGGAAACAACTGGAATTTCTGTGACTCAGCATCACTCTAAAGCTGTGCCCAAAGTGATCTGCAGAACTGATGTAAAATCAGGCTAAGGAAAACAAAGCCAGCTGTGGTGTGATATCTGCACAGGTCTGGGGACAGCCTTGGCTCCAGGATGGCCACCTTCCATCTGGGCTGCCAGCACTTCTAGTGGACTGCCAGCTCTGCTCAAGTGGATGCTGCAATGGGTGAACAAAAGCCCTGGGTGGAAGGAAGTTGATTTTGGCCAGCTGACCTTGCCTGGGCAAGCAGTTGGAGCCCGTCCAACCTGTGTCCCTGCACGCTGTGATGCCAGGCAGAGGGTACCAAATTACTGGGCACCAGGGGTGGATTTGACTCACATCATGAGCACCCTCATGAGCATCCTCATATCCTCTGTTTCATTTTGTCTTCCTTTTTCACTTTTAGTGGGAATGTAAAATAGGTCACAGCTCAGAGCAGAGTTCCCAGCAGCAGAAGACAGCACTGCAGTGATTACTGCCATTCAAGGACCTCCTCCCACCCAGAGCCTTCTGCTCCTCCAGGACAATTTTCCTTCCCAAGTGCAGGCACTGTGAAACACTAATTCCTTTAAGCTGCCCCTCAAACAACACCTTCTGACTGCTGCCACAATTTTGCAAGCATTTAAGCTGCCCGACAGTGAAGACTTACAGGCAGGACTCTTTACATGAGGATGTTTACAGCCTCGCCCGCTAGCCAAGAGTTTTAGTTCCATATTCCCTCACAGCATGTTTGTACGTAGCATTTAAAATGACATTGTTATCATCCTGAATGCAGTTTAAGTTTCTGAAGTGCTTTTTTTCACCTTTGAATCCTAAAGCACTTGACAACCGGTACATCATGGTTACAGGCTCCATATGTTGTGATTTGTTCACCTGTCACAGGATACACCTGCCTCTGAAGTTATGCTGTGTTCCTGATACTCGGACTGCTTCTCCACACACCCACAGGGATGCACTCCCATCTGTGTGTTCAGCCTCAGCCAATCTGCAGTGACACTTTTGCATCTGAAACCCTTTATTAGCTGCATAAGGTGGCAGAGGTTGGTGGACAGAGAACTGCTGGTCTGGCTTGGTGCCACTCCTCTGGTCAGTTAAAAACCAAAATTTGGATTTCTCAGGATGCAGGATTGGGTCTTTTACAGACACAAGTTGAAAACAGAGAGAAAGGAGAAAATACACTGACCGGTCTTCCTGGATTTAACCATTAACTTTGTTTTCTCTAAGTGGAAAAAATGCTGCTGAAGCTTTAAGTTGCCTCATAGGAATTCCTACTTTTACATAAAAAGTACTTGTGTAAAATGGTCTGGAAACTCTTAAGATCCCCCTGACTTGTTCACAATAAATTCTTTAATATTAACTTCAGGAATAAGATGTAATCTTGAATAGAGGTAAATTTTGATTTCTTAGAATGGCTTTAATCCAAAAGTCTTGCATAGTCTTAAAGGATTTTTGGAAGACTCTGCATGGATCTTTGAGATCTTAATGAAAAATAGGCTGCTCCTGGGTTGTTTAAGAAACAACAGTTCTGAAATACAAATGCCAGATATAAGCATCTGCTGAATAACTGAATAATAACTAAGTCACAGGAGTCTTCAGTCATTTTTGGAAACAAGTCTAGGAAAATGTACATACCAAAGGGAGTGAAGTTTGGACAAATTCTGAGCAAATTTGCTAAACTAATGGCTTTTATGGAAGGACTCCAAACCTGCTTTGCTAGGGAAAGGAGTAGGGGCTAATCCCCTTTCTTGTCACTTGCAAGCACAATGTGAATACAGATGTGCAGAGCAGTTAAAGACCAGAAAAACAGCCTGGAGACTGCGCCCTGCCTCAGGCTATCGGGAGTCCCTCTCCCTCTGTTTTACTTGGAACTGGCAGTTTTCTCAGTATTCTTTCCGCAAACAGAGCAAATTTTGCTGTTTCACCTTGTTAACTGAACATGTGGTGTGAGGTCAGCAACAGTCGCCAGCCTATCTACAACTGTCTGTGCTCACATGATGCTGCAGCTCCAGCATAAACAGGAAATTGGGCAAAGTGACTCTTTTAGTAGGGGACCACAACACCACTTTTTTTTTTTTTTTT
>VYZP01063692.1:11085-26337 GCA_013400635.1 Hypocryptadius cinnamomeus
TTTTTTTTTTTTTTGTCTTACAGTGTTCGGCAACACGCTGTCAGACCTAATAAAAAAAGCAGACTAGCCAGCAGGAGCAGAATAAAAGCTGCAAATGTTTAGACTGTAGCACTTTTGCCTGATCATAACAATGAGGTTCAGGAAACGCCCCCACGTTCAGTGTCCTGCTCAGCTGATCTGGGTGCACATGGAGTAAAGAGCTGTATCCTCCACATCCCCTTTGGGCCAAATCTGGGCTGCTCTTTTCTACATCCCTATTGACTTCACAGCTACACGCCGCAAAGACTTTGACCTTTGCACTTCATTTCACTCCTAAAATTGCCTGGAAGAAGGAAGTGTGCGGCAGGCAGGCACCAAAACAGGGAGGAGGCGCACACGTGTGGGAGGACTTGCTGTGGAGAACAGGTCACTTTTGCTGAAAATAAGAATCAACCTTTCCGCACATATGAACAAAGACAGAAAGAAAAATAGGAATAGGTCCAATCTCACAACAGCAGCTATATAGTATCCAGATGAGCTCTGGTTTTAGGCATGAGGAGGGGAGCACTGATTTAATTGCATGCTCCAAGGTACACTGACTCAGAGATCTCCTCTGGCATCTATGTATTGGCCTGAAATCAGTCCCGTGGGAACCACCCGGCCTTTGCGGTGACATTTAAACTCCACTGATGCAAATCGCAAAGCTCCCATTTGCTCTGAGGGGGCCAGGTCTTCCTCTTGACAGGAAGCTTTGAGAAATTCAGAGATTCCCAAAAATGGAAACATGATATGAAAAAATTATCTGAATAAAGGAAATCTGCCTCTGGACTTATGAGGAGCATTTCTACCAACCACATCAGAAGATGAACTCTCCCTTCATGGGTCTAGCCTGGGTTTTGCGGCTGCACACGGGCTGCCCACAACTGATTTTTCTCCAACCAAAGAGCAAATATCTGCTGGTGACTTCAGGCATGGTAAAAGCCCCTGTTAGGGGGAAGGCAGGCTGCCCCCATAGGTCTTACCCTGACTCTACCTGGTCAGGGCAGGCTGTGTGCAGCACAAACACCCAGCTCTTACAGCCATGTGAGCAGAGTGGCAAGCCAGGTACCACGATGAGCTGCCAGGGCTCCTGCAGGAGCAGAGGGTGTCTGGTGCACTGGGAGAGCTGTTGGAATGCAACCAAACGAATCATGGTGAAATAAAGCGAAGTCTGGAAAGGCCTGTATTTGTCAGAGATGTGGTTTGAGCAATCAGGTCTCTGCAGCCTCCAACTGGAAGCAGTGCTGTGTGATTCAGATGCTCAGCCAAAGCCAGTCATCACTGGCCAGATTCCCTCAGTGAATATTTACAGAAAACAAACCAGATTATAAACTAAGAGTTATTTGTCAGACCTATTTAGTAAATATTATAATGGTATTTAAGAGCACACCAAGTGTGTGGGCAAGGCACAAACCAAAACAGACAGTAGAATGTGCTGGATGAAGTCTCTATGTTGCATATATGCAAGTACTGATGTTTGTAAAGGGGGTATATTTAGGTGGCCCATGCTTCCTTTAAAGTGGGTTGAGTTGAACCTCAAAACACTGAAGGTGGCTGAAAGTGCTCAACAGCTGCTTTTTGCACCCATTTGTTCATTTCAAAGTACATTATTAGAAAACCAGCTACATTATGGATTTTATAATTCTATTTTGGTTGCACTTCTGCAGTTTTCACCTGTCTTCTCATCAATTGAATTGTGATGCTTAACCTTTAATTATTCTCTAGTCCGTTATATCTCCAGACCTGGGTTTACTTTTTAAAAGCTGTCTTAAAATAGTCTATGCTTTATACTTGACAGGAGGCAGAGCTAGTTTTTAAATATTTTTAGACTTATTTTTTTGTTCTTCTTAGTTTGTGTAAAAGTGGTCATCAATCACATGGCTCATAATATACAGCATTCACTGGCTGTCATTTTTTATTTTAAAATACGTAAATGTTAGGAAACATATAAACAATGCTCCTTTTGCCAGGTTTTCTTTTTTTTTTGTTTAAGAATTCTCTCTGAGTTGTCAGTACTTTTTCTGTTATGTTGGGCCCTGCGTGTCATCCAAGGAAAGAGGGTTTCAGGACAAAGGGTTTGAAGAAACAGCACCCTGTGAGCTCCAGTTTCCTTTATGTTTTAGGTGTGTTTCACAAAGTCAGCTGGTTAAAGTCAGCTCGAGCATGCAAACACTGCTTGTGTAAACTTCCCATGCTCAGGAGATAACTGTGTTCCTCGCTGGGCTCTGGGAAGGCAGTGCTGCTGCCTGTGAAATTCTGCAGGCCTGCGCTGTTTTCCTCAGGGCTCTGCCTTCTTCACAGCAGCCCGTGGAGCAGAATGCTCCAGTGGGGCTGGCAATGAGCAGCAGGGCACAAACCTGGACTCTGGACTTGGGGCTGCACCTGGGTGCTGAGCTGTGCTGCTCCCAGAACCACAGAACAGCCTGTGCTGCAGGGGACCCACAGGGATCAGTGAGTCCAGCTCCTGGCCCTGCACAGCACCATCCCCAGAGTCACTGTGTGCCTGAGAGCATTGTCCAAACATTTCCTGAACTCTGTCAGCCTTGGTGCTGTGACCACTTCCCTAGGGAGCCTCTTCCAGTGCCCAGCCACCCTCTGGGTGAAGAAGGTTTTCCTGATATCCAACCTAAACCTACCCTGACACAGCTTCATGTTGTTCTTTGGTCCTCTTACTGGTCACCAGACAGGACATCAGTGTCTGCATCTCTTTTTCCCCTCCATGAGGAAGCATCCTTATCATCAGCCCTTTCTCTTCTCACCTCCTGAGACTAGTCCTTCCCATTGCGAACCACATGGAGGTTAATTTCACCTTTCACCTTTTTCAGCCCCCTGTTACTGCTGAAACTTTTGCCTGGATGTGGAGACATGAATGTAGCCAGGGGTGGCATATGCTGTACAGCACTGCTGTTGAAAAAACTCAGCACGGCAAATAAGGTCCTAAGAGCATATGTAAAGTTTATCTTCATTTCCATGACTTCTCAAACTTCCCTTGCTGAACCAAATGATGAAATCACAACATGTTCAGAAATATTAAATCATTTCCTCAACATCTGAATACAACAGACTGCAGAAGGAAAACAATTACTTCAGGCATGCTGCACACTTTAACACTCCGAATCCTGGTACCCCAGCATATTTACAGGCTTGTACTCCGATCACAGCAGCATTGAAACACCTATGGACCATGATTTATTTCACAGGAAATGCCCCAGACTTGCTGAACCCAGGTTCGCCTGGACATTGAGGATTTCAGACCACACAGTGCACATGCAGGCAGTAACTTCAGGATGCCCCACACCAGCTTCCTCCTGCTGGCCTGAGGGCAGCAGACTGGTGCCACTCAGGAACGTGCCTAACCCAGCACTGGGTAGTGTCCTGCTGTCTCTGTGGTGCAGAAGGCCCAGATTCTTTGTGGCACTGAAAGGATGAGGTGTAATGCAAGGACTGCCCTGCCTGGTGTGCACCCACCTGTGCCTCCCCACTGCCTGCTCTACCCTGTGTGAGTACCTCAGCTTCCCCATGCTGGCCATGGGCAAGGGGAAGGGCAGGAGTGGGGCTGCTCCTCAGCAGCTGGCCGTGGTCCTCCCTGTGCTGGGGAAGGCCAGGTCCCACATGTGAAATCCTGGGAGGGCTACTGATGCCAGGAAGAGCAACAGCCCCCCCAAACAGAAAGGAGAAGAATGAAAAATAAAAGTGCTCATTTCTGCAGAGCCCCATGGATTTCACACCCAGAAGGGTTCATTGCTGCAAGCTGATGAAGATGCAGCTTTCCTGAGCAGGTGCCTTCTCTTTGGGGTTATGTTCAGTCAGTTGACAGGGATTTGTAATGCAGATTTTTTTTTGTAAGTACAGCAGGAATAAAACTCACTGCCAAACTCCACAAATAGTGAAACAGTTTGGGAGTAAAGACAGATTTCAGAAATGAAAGTTCAGCTTGATGTATTGGGAACAACGTGCAATTAATATGCTCAGCAATGTCTTAAATATGAGCAATGTGGGAGAAGGGTAATAGCTCCCTTTCTATCATTTTTCAACCTGTCAGCACACTAATCTATGAAACACCAAAATCCAGATTCTTAGTAATGTAAACTGGTCAACGTGGTTGAAGGCAGTGATATTGTGCAGCCTATCTGGATCTACGTCTTTTTTAAACAGTAAAGCTATCAGAAGAGTATGTGCTTGTGGGATGGTGAAATAGGATCAATGTTACTGTTACAAAAGTGAGGACAGTGAGCCAGCTGGGTTTTTCCACAGGCATTTTCAAAACTACAGCATTTATTTCTGCTTTTCTGCAACTTCTTCTCTATCTCTTCTCCTCCCTTCCCTATCCCCTTTTTTTTTTTTTCCGTGGTTTATACACTCGGAGCTACACCCAGAAAATGAGGTCACCAGGGAGCAGTGAGGATGTGGATGCAGACTGTGACTGCATCATTTGCTCTGTGCATGCTGCTGGCTGCTTTCTCTCACCAGGGCTCCCTGGAAGCAGCCAGAGAAAGGACCAGGAAGGAGGAGAAGGCATCGAGACTGTACTGCTTCTGTGTGATGATGTGCCACTGCCTCTGCTGCTGCTGCTGTTTCAACAGGCACTGGGGAAAAAGAGACAGATGGGATGTGCTTCAGGGAGAGCCTTCTTGTGCCCTCCTGGTGTCTGCAGCTAAAGAATAAGGGATCCTTCACACCCAGGCTGCTGTGTCCCATGAAAAGTAAGGGCTGTAAGGGTCTGTCATGCCTCCACCCAGCCATCCTCTCTATGCCAAGGCTGCAGACAAATGGGGAATATGAAGAACTGCACAAGCTCCTTGGCCATCCCCTTTCCTGCCCGTTCCCCTGCCTCACCTTAGTGTGACCTGTGCTCTCCCAGCTCCTCCCAGCCAGTCATGGCAGGACAGTGCCACCACCTTTGTGCACGGTCACCTGCACACCTTCTGCCCTGAGGGAAATACCTGTACACTTGTTCCCCCTAAGTCCTGGTGTCTGGGGAGAAGCTGAAGCACATCTAGGGCATCTGAACCACATGTGACTCCAGCCCCAGTGAGGCTGCAGCGAGGGCTGCCCAGGATGATGCAAGCCCAACCAGCTGGTGAGGCCATGCTGCTGTGTTGGGATGAAAGGCCCACATGACCTTGGCCATGACCAAGGTCTGTTCTGCTTTCCTCTGATGGGAAGAGTTGGTCAATTGGCTTTAAAATCATACCTCAGCCAGCCCAAATTGTATAGATCTTCAACACTAAAAGTGTACAGTCATCTGCATAGTCTGCAGTGCTTGCATATGCTTTTGAAGGAAGCAAATGTGAGTGTGGCTGATGCTAATACTTGAACTGCTTGAATGCTGTCAACTTGAATTGCAAAACAGGAGTTGAAGTGAAATTCCAGCTGCCTTGGAGTTCCTCTGCTGAATTTTGAAATAATTTTCAGTTTTGAAGTGGGTTTTATTGCTTCTAATCCTACAGGAAAGATTAATGAATACAGAGAAACTAGCAGCAGAAATGCCAAGACAGCATTACACATTAAGATCTGCTCCAACCAAAATGCAGACACATAAAAATTCAAAACTCTCCACAGATATGACCATTTCCTGATCAGCTGGATATGCAAGCAGAGTTGATCCACAGGGCTCTCCCATGTTGAGGACACTGCACTCCCTTCCCATCACTGTTGAGTTCCTCTTCCTCTCACCAATGATGCCCCAGCCACAGCATGGTTAAATAACTGAAGGTTTGTGCCCAGCAGTGAGCTTTCAAAGAGTGCAAATCCTGGACAGTCAGTGCCTTCACACAAGCTAAGAAAGCCGTACTTAGAGCATTTATCTTGGGGAGGGTGTGGAGACAGACACATCACAACAAAGAAACCGTGTGCAACATCCTCGGCTCTCCACTGAAGCTACAGTGCTCAGCCTGTTAGACAAAAGCAAAGCAGACTTTCCCCGTGGCTGCCTTCAGCTGAAATGTGGTGCTTGGGAGCCATGCAGATTATCCATTTTATAACAGATCTCAAATCCACTTCTGTTTTAGCAGGCAATGTTTTGCTCCCTGGCTCTGCCATTTAGGCTCCTGCCTGATGTTATTTTAGGACTGACAGCATGTGGGTATCAACAGGCCTGTTGGTGCTTGTAGGTAGTGATGGGAGAAGGGATGCAGGCTTTGTTTAGAGAGGTCATTCCAAGGGTGTTTATGTTCTAGGAGCAAAGCAAGACTACAGAATAATAAATGTTTTCGAAGGCAGAGTTAAAGTAAGAGCTAAAAAGGGAGAGCAGGGGAGTCCCAAATGGGCAAGAATATCAGAAAGACAGGAATGGGAGGAGCAGGAAAGCTGAAGGAAGAAGGACAAATTCAAAAAGAACTTTGGGGACCATACAGAGAACGGACTGGGCACTGCAGCTCTGTGGGGAGGACGTCACAGAGGAGCAGCTTCATCCCCAGCAGCTCACACACGCACAACCTGCAAGAAGGCTGACAGTAAACCCCTGGTTTCAGCATGAGGAAGGCACAGCTCCTCCAGCAAGGGCTTTTCAAAATTAGACCTAGTTTTTACTAGGGGTGGAGTAGCCCCATCACATTCTGAATCATCGGGCCGTGGGCTGGCCATTGTACACATTGTTATGAGGTGTCTCCTTAGCTAAAGCCAAGCAGAAAAGCCAGCAAAGCAACAGGAGGGAAGAGGCCATTACTGAAATCCTATGAGAACAGTGAGGAATGATGATAGACAATGCCTCACATCCCTGCTTCCACTGCAGGAGCTGCCAGTGCAACAGCACAGTGTCCAAAGCAGGGTGTGACGGGCACGGCTGGCCAGGGCAGCTCAGAGCTGGCACCTCTGGCTGCTACTAAAGAACGGCACGGAGCCCTAGAAACCTCCTGTTTTGCTAGTACACTGCAAGCAGAGGGCAAGAGCTAATCAGGAGTTGTGCTAATTAAGCTGCCTGGGAGAGGATGGGGATGTGGCTGGATGCCAACAGTAATATGGTAGGCGGGACCAGAGGGCTCCGCTGACTCCCAGGGTAAGTCTGCCTTGGTAACCAGGTCCTTATGCATTCTTTCTGCCCTCTCCTGGGGTTGCTTGTGGAATGATACAGCCCGTGAAGCCTTTTTGGAGCCCTAGAGGGGCTCCTGCAGGCACATGGGCAGGAGCCAGTGGTCCTGGCAGGGGGGCAGAGCTCGGGTGGGAGCAGCCGCTGAGCTCGCGTCCCCTCTGCTCAGCCCCGCCGTGGGCTGTGACGGCTGGGGCTGCTGCTGCTGGCAGAGCTACAGCCTCGTGTTTTTTGACCTTTTACTCTTCCAGAGATAGAAATGGGATTTGTCTGAGGCTTGGAATAACTTCCTGCGATTGTGCTGGAGAGGGCTAGTCTGGCTTGCTAGATAGCTGTGTCTGTCGGGCTGGCTCAGGAACGGAGAAAGCCTCTGCTCCGTGACTAAGCTGGAGACAGATTTAAAGGAGCCCAAAGACACAGCTGTGCCTCAGAGAAAAACAAGCTGAGAGCACTATACATTGGCCCCAGTAGGGACAACTGGGCCGTTTCTGGGTTTGGGCATTAGCCATTACTGGAGAACCACAAACATCCTTGAAGCAAATGGTGTCTGTGTTTTGATAGTGATTCCTCAGATGGTAACTTATAAATCCTCTCTGGATCAGTGATGTATGTGTGTCTGCGTGTGTGGGAAAGTAGGTAATGGTCTGAAAATTGATCCTTGGGGATGATGAGAGCAAGCAATGGTTGTGCAAGCCTCCCCCTCCTCCTCCACCATTTCTCTGCCTCTCCTGCCAGCACAGCCAGTGACACTGGGCAGGCACTGAGGCCTGCATCTTTTTTCCCCTGCATCTTTTGATGCCCTTCTGCAGCTCTTTTGTTCATCTCAGATTGACTTCTAGCAGCCTTTACAGCTGACATTGACAGATTAGATGTTTTCAGCACAACATTCAACAGATCTGTTGGGACCTCCCAAAGAATTAAGGAAATGTACTTCAAACAAAGCCTCTTCTAAGCAAGCTTTTAGTTGTTTCTTGTATTTTACTCATCAATACTCAAAATCACTATGTACAAGATGTGTGCTAGTGTATTCCTGTGGGACTCACTCACACCCTGGCTGCCTCTGACTCTCCTTTCTTCAAGTTTGGAGTAGGAATGATCTTGGCCCTTTACTGATATTCCTTTGAACAACTGATCATAGAGCACCCGGTGGGCAGGATCCTTGACTGAAAATGGCAATTTTCTACTCTTCTGGCCACCAACAGTGCCAGCTGGAGATCCCCTGGCACGTACCAAGGAATACTCAGGCTGTATCCAGCCCAGCCCAACCATAAGCCCCTTCCCCTCCCGGGCTGGGTTTCTGCAGGCACTGGCTGGAGGTGTCAGCCCTCCCGCCTTGGCACTGCTTGGACAGGACAGGGAAAACAGCTCTCCCAGTGCTGCAGCTGGAGCTGGATCTATGCTGTTCCTGAGCACGAGTGTGTTTCATAATGGATAAGAAATAAAAATTTGGATCTTCCTGCCCAGCAAAAGCAGAGCTGTCCCAAAGCCAAGTCACGTTTCTGTTGCAAACAAGTCCTAACACAAAAGTTCAACATACTTAGCACTTCTGTGCAAAGACACCATTCACAGGTTTTCAGCCTCAGGGGAATTCAGGGTGTTAGTGATATGTATCAGCAAATGTGATTTATAATGTAATTGTATAATACAGTAAGAGGGTAACACTTGAGCCTTTGAGCCTCAGTGCACAGCAGGCAGCAGAAGGAAGCAGTGCTGGACTGCACTGTTTATCTGTTTGCATCAAGTTCTGGCTCCAACATATATTTCACTTACTGCTTTCTAAATAGGAAGTGTTAAACAAACTGGAATTTTTAATAAGTTTTCATAAAAAAAATCTGCAACCCAAACAGTGAAAAATTAACAAAAAAACCCCACCTAGTTTATTTGCAGGTAATTTAATAGAAATCATTAATTTTAAATCCTTTAAAAAAGTGTTTAAATGCTTTTGTATTTTTTCCAATTCTATTAAAATGCAACTTGTTTCAAATCACATAAAATAATTCTTGCTGGGGGAAAGCAAGCTTTTCACAGTGATATCTCTTTAACATAAAAATTGTAACATAAAGAACATGAGTAACTGTATATTAAGCTGCACCAATGCCTTGATATTTATGGATGGAGATAAAATATGCCTGTTAGCAGAAATAAGCACTACATTTATCCTAAAAACTTCACTTAGTGGTAAATCATTGCACATCAGCTAATGAAACTGTATTTCAAGGAAATAAAAGGAAAAGTACCTGTGGCAAAAAATGACACTAAGAAGTCACAATTCAATTCAAAGATTTATACCTTCTCATTTAATATTATAAAAATCTGTGTTAACACTATTCTATGTGAATTAATGCTTTTTATAGGGAAATTTCCTCAGGATGACTGGACTAGACTGGGGAGGTATCATGAGGGGGAGCTGTTGAAATTAAAAACAAACTAGTGCTCTCAGACTGAACAAAACTTGCAGCCTGTAATCAATGGTGTTGCATGCAATGCTCTTTTTCTACCCTCAGTCGTGTATGTCAAAAAGACAGTCATGGACTGTCACAACACAGGGCATCTGTTAACCCACAGATTAAAGGCATCTGAGGGCTAAGTCCTTAATCTTTCTCACCACACCTTATTTCCAACAATTGAACTCAGGTTTTTACTTGTGCTACAGCAGGCAGCTACCACATGTTTTCACAAGGACTCTGAGAATAATGCACATTAACAGAGTCTTTGGAGCTTCTCATGCACATGGGATTTCCCTGGGCTCTCAGAGTTCACAGACTCTGAGCTGGTGGCTACAGCCACAATTCAAACACAGCTAGAGTTTCATGTAAGAGCAAACGTGCAGATGTGCCTGATACCACTTAAAAAGACCAGGTCATGGTATATATGCAGTAGCTCACACTTTGGTGAGCACGTGTGAAGTAGGTCAGCACTGAGGGTGTCTTCCAGGCACAACTAATGGAGTGTGTATGTGTGAGAGCAGTTTTACCAAAAAATCCAAATAAACACCACCACAAAAAGATGTAAAACAATGCAGCTCAGCTCCCTGCAAGCTTAGGCTTTTCTCTACTACACCAGGAAAAGAAAACCCAGAAGAGAATACCTGTTACTCAGACTCATTCAGACTGCTGACCTTTTTCCTTACACAACCTTTCCTTTCACAACCCATCACAAAGCATCCCATCCCAGTGTTTTTCCATCCATTGCCCTTGAGCCAGTGACAGCACTCCTGATACACACTGTGCACTGCAGCACAAACCCAGGTAGACATCCCACACCGTGGCCCTGCATGGCTCTCCTACATCGAGAGGCTCTCTCACAGTAACAAACAAATTTCACACCAGCAAAGATGTTACATCATCCTTAAAGTCTGTGTGCATTCTCATAAAGTTTCTGAAATTCTCTGCAAAAAGCAGGTTGGCTACAGAGCCGAGAACTTCCTGCCCCATTCTTGAAGGGTGGTGAAGGTTCATTCTTCACCAACTCCTCACTGTCATTGTCTGACCCAGTTCCAGGAGCAGGAAGCTGTGCTGCTGTATTGTCACTTCTGACAACCACACTCCACACGATCTGCCCTGCCTGCAGAGCAGGGATGGTGGCAGGAGCTGTAAGCAGAAGCGTGATCTTCACAGTGGCTGGTTTTGCTAACTGAATCCCATAAAAAGTGATGTGAAGATAAAGGCTGTTTGAGCACAGAGCAAACAAACTACACAGATCCTGAGACTCCAGCAAGCTCAGCAGTTAGAAGAGTCTCTATCTCTCACTTCCAAAAGATAACTTCTGAAATTCAGCCTGACAGAAACTCTTCTGTCAAAGGCTGTTCCCTGAGGGTACCAAAAAATGTCCAGTCATTAATGACCAAAAAATTTGCCCTTCAAGCTTAGGTCCCAGTTCCAGAAAGCTCTTAAGCAGATGCTTCACAGCAAGCTCAGGAATAGTTTTGACCTCATTTAAACTAAAATTTAAGGAATTGAGCCTGCTTTTTTTTTTGCCATTGTCCAAGTTTTCCCTGCCATTTTCACTGCCCAAAGTGTGAGCAGCACCTGGCAAGATTAAAGGAGAATTTTGACTCTGACTAAGTGAAGTGCTCCTATTTAAGCATCTTCTCACTGCAGAGACAATGAAGATTTTCTTTCCAAAAAAAATGCTACTGCACAGTATGTATTTAACACATACACATTTGTATGGCATGAAACTGAAGGGACACTTCCTCTTCTAAAGCAAAAAGCCATGCACCAAGAGGCCAGCAAGCACCATGCATGAACATGTGCATGAGAGGGACATGGCAATCTTCTTGGATGCTGAATGTTTGACATCTAATAATTTTGATTTGCAAATGGGCCATACAAAACCAGCAGCACAATTAACCTCTTTCTGTCTGGGAGCTGCATGGGAAGAAGTCTTCCCCTGGGTCTGCAGAGAGACCGAGGCAGAGTTTGCTTCTTCAAGCCTTGCAATGATTCCCTAATTATTTGGAAGTGGTGGAGTCACCATCCCGGGAGGTATTTAGAAGACATGCAGATGTGGTACCTGGAGACAAGGTTTAGTGGCGGGCTTGGCAGTGCTGGCTTAACAGATTGGACTCCATGGTTTTGAAGGTTTTTATCTAACCTAAATGATTCTGTAATTCTCTGATAAGGGATCTTGGCCTATGGGAGCTCGAACTGTGTCAATGGAAGAGCTGTTTGTGCTCTGAGTAAGGAAGTTTAAATGTGACCTGCAGTGAGTGTGTAAGGCTGCAGAGAGGAAGGGCTTTCTGTGCTGCTGCACTCAGAGCAATCTCTCTTTTGTCTAAAGGCCACTGTGGCTGTGACTCACACACAGCCATCAGACTATTAACACTTTTATTCCAACTAGTTATTTCTGGCTTTTGGCAGTCAAAATACCTGAATGCCCAGAGTGCTTCCAGGGTAACTATAGTAATTACAAAAACAAACAACAGCAGTTCGACCCAAGGGTCAGCTGAAGCCAAACTCTGAATCACACACTTATTTTTTACCTATAGTTATGAAAAGGAATTTAAGCTGGACAGCAGGGCAGTTCATTTCTAGCCACCCCAGGGGTGCTCAGCTAGACAAGCTCAGCACAGATGATGTGACTGCTCACCCCCTCCAGGGAGATGCAGAGAGGTGGGTGCTGCACAGCTTCCCCAAACAGAACTTCATCAGACACGCTTTGTAAATCCACTGGAGGCTCATGGACTGAATGAATGATCTTTCTTTTCCTGGGTATTCATGATCTATATGTTTCAGAGAGCTCTGAAGGTCAGAGCTCTGAAGTTAGGAGAAAGACTGTTCAAGCTCCTTTACACTTTCAGTTCTTCCTATTCCTGCAACAGTCGTCAGTTCACTCTCAGCTGTGTCAGTAACTAGCAGCTTCATGCTGGAAGGGGTAGGGCCTTCTAGAAGAAGCCATAATGTAGTTAAATTAATTACCTTGCATCTCAAAAATGTCACATTTTAAAATAATATATTTTAAAGTAAACATTTGCTGCTGCAAGGCTATGTTGTGTTGCTGCTTCACCACAAAAGGTTCTTCAACTCCCCTCCCTCTCTAAAACAAGACAAAATTTACTATCTATTTTGATTATTTAGGATATTGTAAAAACAGATGGCTCAGTAGCCACTTTTCAAGTACATAATCCAAAAGCTAAAGTGCAATGTGAAAAACCAGATCAATCACAAATAACAAGCAAATGTATTACAGCAGATAATACATATTTTAAAGACAGACAATGGTTCATTGATCCTTCAGTTGTGCCTCTATTTATTTTCTATAAAATCAATTTTGCTAAACTACAGGGCCATGAGGTGTGTATTATCAGGAAATAAAAAAGATAAGAATACAATGGAGCAAGACCTTTATGATTCACTAGTACACCAGAAGAAAGAAACCACCAGTCTGGAAGCATCAAACCTTCCAGCAGAAAAAGATGCAATAAAATGTGTAACAGGAGCAGCCAAGCTAACTTGCAGACAGCTCCCAGTTCTCTAAAGCTGTGTGCCTCATCTTAACTGAACAAGATCTAAACTAAATTAAATCCAAAATCTCAAGGTTTGAAAAAAAAACCCAAAACCCTAATACACTAAAGAGGAAAAGGGAAAATATAATGAATTTTTTGTTTCTTATTCTGGATTTTATTAGAATACACAAGTGCAAAACACTGTCTACAAACATGAAGCCAGAGTTACACAGAGGAGAGAAATTCTGCGTAGGCTGAGATAATTCTTGCACATGATACCCCAAAAGGGTGGTTCTGAATGAGAAAAGAGATTTTTCTTTTAAGGTGTTGCCCTTGTTGCCTGGGTGCTGTTCACAGCAACAGTGCAGGGAACAGCACACAGAAAGGACACTGTAAAACCATGGGTGCTGTCAGGAGCATTCAGGGATGGGCACCGTGGAGCCTTTACAGCTTTCTGCTGTGGATTAACTGACATTCTGAATAACAAATCTTTTGAATTCTATAGGGAAAGAAAAGGTTGACTCTTGTGCCATTCCCCATGTCCTTGCTGGTTTCCAGGGCAGGAATACTGCAGGAGTTCCTTTCAAGGAGAAAACCCAGCTAGTAAAATCCCTTCCCCTGATCCCTCCTACCCCAACAATGCACAATATTGTTGAGTAAAAATGGAGTCATACTCACAGGCAGCAGATATAAAAGAGACTTCTGAAAGCAGTGGTTGTACACAGAAAGCAGTAACTCCTTTCCTTTTTTTAGACTTCATGCTTATTTGTTTAAACCACTAAGAGACATTTGCATGTTACCTTTTTCTGGTCAGACATGAAAAAACTTAGAAATAAATGCAAGAGCAAGTAACACCTCCTGCTAACTTTCAAGTTTAATTTTAACTCGTGAAACACTTTAGCTGAGATCCATCCCTTGATTTTACATTCTTAAAGAAGCAAAGAGTAGGATCAAAAATGACTTTACTAAGAGGTGGAAAGAAACAACAGAACCCCAACTATTATCTTTTCTTATTTTAAACCTCATCCCACACTTGACACAAATTTAGAACTGAATGCGGAATTACTCCCACTCTTCTCCTTCACTTATGACTCTTTCTTACCCTGTTTTCCGGACTGTAAATGTTCCTTGGGAGGGTCCAGTGCAACAAGCAACATGCATGGTGTGTGCTGCAGGCAGCAGCCCCACCAGGCTGCCTGTTGCTGATGTGGTGACTGACAGCTAAAGCTAATTGCGAAACTTAAATTAAGCCTGCTGGGAGGTAAAATACCACCTAGTCAGGACAAAGATCAGTGTTACACTAACAGAGATGCTAAACCAGCCAGAAGTGAGTGGATTCCAAACCCTAGCATTACAGAGGTTTTTCAGCCACAGAGTTCAGAGTGGCTGTAGCGCAGATGTGCCCATTCAGAGGGCACTGGCCCAGACCTGGTGGTTTTATGATTGATCTAGTCCTTCTGCAGATAGAAAAGCCTTTTCTCAGCAGAAAATATTTTTTAAATTACTTTACAATGCCCAGGAAGAATAATATGGTGATGCTGTCTTGATGTTTGTCTTAAAAGCCATTGCAGAATCCCAGGGAGCTGTTTTCCAGGGACATGCCAAGGGAAATGCCTCTTCCATTCTTAAAGACTCTGATTTAGAGACAAGACCATAGAGAAGTGAAAACAGTACCTCACAGGAGTATTAAGAATGGCATCATCTTGGCCGTTGAGAAACAAGGAGAAAAATTTATTTTCTGACTTCAGCAGGTTGCAAGAATAATCACACAAAGCTGTGTGTCCTGTGCATGGTAAAGATAAGCAATACAATGTGATGTCTCAAACCAGGGAAATTTGTTGAAAAGCAATGTAACTCCAGAGAGCTGATGGGCTGCCTGTAAGATATAGAGGAATACTGAAAAATCTTCCAAAGAAGGCAAGGAAGATTTTGATGACAGTACTCCTTGCCTAGCAAACTGTCATGGTTTGATGCTGGCACAATGCCAGTGCCCCCATGAAAATACACTCCCCCAGTGGCAGCTGTGAGATGTGACCAGGAATAGAGCAAAGCAGGCTCCAGCTTAAGAATAAAGAGGGAAAAAAAAAGAAACTTTATTAACTACAATATATAGGAAAAAAAACTTCAGAATGAAAACCTTCCAAATGCATTCCCCCTCCTCCTCCCTTTCAGATAATCAACTTTCAGTCCATCACCGCCCCTCAAATAATCAACTCTCAGTCCATCACTGCCCCTCAAATAATCAACTCTCAGTCCATCA